>JAFBJS010054649.1:0-62768 GCA_016785265.1 Paraplagusia blochii | reverse complement strand
GTTGTTTGCTGTCTCCGTGGTGTAACGTTGTAGTTGTGTGCGATTGTGAGCCGTCAGTCTCTTCACTTGTCACATGTTTGACTGTCAGTTTTCTTTATGATTTTTTAATCCGTTCTCCCAATGTCTTCTGTTATCGTTCACCAGAAAAAAAGGCGGGAAACGCGTGAGGCCACACAAAGAGGATTAGAACTGCCCGGGATTCGCTGAGCAAGGAGTTCACCCCCTTCACCCCCATCCCCCACACCTCCCTCCTCCACATCCACCTCCTCCTTCTCCTTCTTCTCCCTAATAAGCGTCGTAATGGCAGGTCACCACGCTGACACCCAGAGAATGACAGAACCAGAGAGAATCCATTCACGTAGTGAAGGGTGAACGAATAATCAGAAAGCAATAATTCACACCCCGCCCACCCGCCCATCCATCAAACCCCAGGCCCCGCCCCCTGCCACCCGTGAATATGTACAGATACAGACATTTAACATCCAGTGCTTTTTTATTATTCGTCTTTTCTTCGCTTGTCGTAAGATTTTATATTTGTCTACGAGAGAAAAGAAAAAAAATGTGGAAAGTAAATGAAAAAAAAAAAGAATTAACCTAAACCCCACACCGGCCCCACCTCTGCTCCCACCTCCCTGCTTTAACCCCTGCTCCAACCTCTTCCTCCTCCGACCGCACTCTCTGTCTCCTGATTGGTGGACTGAAAGAACAAAAAAGAAGAAAAAAAAAGACTGTTAGTTTTATATGGATGGCCATTTTGGCATGTAGTAATCTCCACCCTCTCTCCCCCAACACCTCCACCTCCACCACCCTCAGCCCTCACCTTCCCCCGGCCTTGTAGAAATCTGACAGTACAGCAGGAGGCGAGTTGCTACCGTATATAAACTGCCCTGAGGACTGCCACCACCCGACCAACACTGCAATGTCTTCAGCTCTGTGTGTGTTCAATGTTTTTAGACTGTTATTATTCTACTGTGTACATGGATAAAAAAAAGAAAAGACAAAAACACTGTTGATGCTTAAAGGGACAGAGGAGCTGTATGAGGAACTGTACATAAGAACTGGACGCAGCCAAGGTGTCCAACCCCGTCACCAAGGTGACATCACGCAGCATCCTAGGGTGATTAGTCTTTTTGACAGCTACAGCGCCCCCTAGGGGCATGACAGCCCTAAACGTCACTTAGGTTGTGATGAAGATAAACACTGGCAATGGGGCAGTGATTAAGGAACCAGACTTGGGCTGAAAGGTTTCCGGTTCGAGTCCGCTAGCTGCCAAGTTAGCAGCGTTGAGGTGCAACACTCAAAGCTGCCCACTGTTCACTTTGGTGATGGGTTAAATGCAGAGGCCACATTTCATTCCTTCCTTCTCCCCTAGTCATGGGACCACTTTCCTTGCCTCCTATTGGTCCATGCAGCTGTCAACCAACTCCTTTCAGCCTCTAACTTTACGTCCACCGTCTGTGGCTGAGACCGGTGTTTAGCGTGAAGGTGAAGGAGAGTTAATTTCACCAGCAGTGTCGACTGAAACAGCAGACCACATCAGCACCGCCCAGTTCTTATGTACACACTCAATGGCCACACACACCAAGGTTGTTAAAGACAACAACAACGAAACACTATTCTGTATGGTCTGTTCTGCTCGTCCGTGTCAGTTCTGACTGTGTGTCAGCCTCTCATGCAACAAAAAAAACCCTCAACTGTCCCTTTAAGGTCAATGCTCCATTTTGGTTCCATTTGTTCCTCTTCTCCTTTTCTTCTTTGTTTTTTGACAACATGTTCTCTCTGTCACTGCAGTCTGATGATATGCTGTAATTAAACCATAATAATAATAATAATGATAAAAAATTAATGATGATAATGTTTTGTTGGTCTAAGTTTTCACAATGTCCGCTAGCAAATTGTCAAGAAAAAAAACAATAGTACAATAAAGACTAAAATCTAACCACTAAAAGACAAGGCATGATGGGAGTTTTTTTTTACCTGTTTTAACCTGCTGATTAGGGACATTTGGTTGGTTGTTTGTCTGTCTTCATCTTATTTTTCATTCAGCTTGTCTCTTTTTCAATGGTTGCCAGAGGAAATCATCCTCTTCCATCTCCCCCTTTCCTCTGTATCTTCTCCTCTAACTCCAACTACCTCCTTGTCCTCCATTACTGCATCCATCAATCTCCTCTTTGTCTCCTACCTGGTAACTCCATCTCTAGGACCATTCCTCTACCAATGTATCCACTGTCCCTCCTCTGAACATGTCCAAACCATCTCAATCTGTCTTCTCTAGCTTTTTCTCCAAACCTTCCTGTCAGTGTTGTCCCTCTAATCACCTCATTCCTGATCCTGTCCATCCTGGTCTCTCCTAAAGAGAACATCAGCATCTTTAACTCCTCCACCTCCAGCTCTATTGTCTCCTGTCTTTTTCCCATGGTCTCTCAACTGTCCTGTAAACCTTTCCCTCCACCTTAGCTGACTTTCTTCTCTCACAGATCACTCCTAACACTTCTCCCCAGCTGTCCCATCCTGCCTCTTTTCTTCTTCTCTTTTTTCACAGTTTGCTGCTCTGAACAGTTGATCCTCAGTATCTAAACTCCTCCACCTTCTCCACCTCTGCTCCTTGTAACCTCCCCATACCCTTTCATTCACACACAACTGGACTGAGTTTGTTGTTTGGATGACATGGTAGAATATCAGATATGAGGAGACTGTATTAATTACAGAAAATGAAAGTGTACAAGTAGATACAAAGCCAACAGGAAGGTCTAATATTGACTTTTACTGATGTCTAAAATGTTGGTATTGTCTAAACACCTCATTTCAGATACATATACTGATAAAAGCAGCTGTTTTTCTCCAAATTGAGGTAAATGTCTCTGGATCCTGCATCAAACTCCAACTAATTTGACAAAACCTCAGATTTGTGTTGTCGGATTTCATGATCTGAGGTAAAACCATCAACTATTATAACTTTATTATCAGACAGCAAACAAACAACAATGGTAACTGATGCCCAAACACTGCTGTGACACAGATTTGTGTCTGTGATGTAACACAGACACAGTGGAAGAAGGAGGAGGGATGTCTGTCAAAGTCACAGAAGGAAAGTTCATAAATCACTTCTAAATAATACACAGTTGTCTTTACCGCCCCCTACTGGTTAAAAAGTAACACTGCAGCATGAGCGTTGAAACCAGTTCTTTATTGGACCATCGAATGTCATTCATCTTTGAAGATTTTTATTCATCTGGAAAAAAAAAATCTGATTGATTGATTGATTGATCTGGCATTAAACATCAGCCTTAGAGCAGCAGTTCCTTGAGTATTCGCTGCTTAAGAAACACCAGTAGGAAAAAAAACCTGGTTCCTCTAAAGTGGACAGTTTCAATAGAATAATCTATAGAATACAGGCCTGGTGAAACTGAACCTCCCTGAGGAAAATGAAGAATTTCAGTACTGACAGACCCAGGATCAGTTTAATAAGAATAATTCTATGCAGTTCACGCTCTACATGGATGCTGATGTGGATGATGTGACAGCATTAGAGGGATGGTTATGGGGGTGGTGGTGGTGGGGGTGGTGCTAACACCGGAGACCCCTGATCTGAAGTGACATAGGAGTTCAGTCACAGCTCTGGGACAAATACAGATGCAGCTGAGCGTCAGGTCACGTGGAGACCGAGGAGCGGAGAGGTGATGATGTGAAAAACAGGATGTAGGAGCACAGCTGTCAGAGAGGAGCAGCGGAAGGAGGCGCAGAAAAGGCTCCTCCATGTTTACTAATCAGTGCAGAGGGGAGACGGAGAGAAAGAGAGAGAGCAGACAGACGGAGGAGGTGAAAGAGGAGGAGGAGGAGGGAGCTGGCTCGGAGAGCAGTCTGAGCCTCGGTCGTGCTGACTCATGGTGTGAGAGACCAGACACAGACAGACACCTGAAGCTTTTATTGGTGGAGCAGCAGCAGCAGCTTCCTCCAGGAATGTCAAACAGTTGGAGTTGGAGAGATCATTGGGTGGAGATAAAGAAAAGGGCTTGTTGTTATTTTACAATCATAATATGATCATTTAGGGCAAATTCTGGTCTCAATCTTTCATTCATTATGTGGCAACACTGGTAGCCAAGAGGTGAAGGAAGCAGGACATTGTCCACAAGGTTCGGGTTCGATTCCACCAGCTCTGATCATGGCACCGTCCCGACCAACATAACTTCCAGTGGGCTCACCACCCACAGGAAGACTCACAGTATGGTGCAGTGTGATTTGGGTGGAGACTGTGTCCCAAGACTCGGTAATAGACAAGCGGATGGCGATGAATTCAGTTTATCGCAGACAGTACATAATAAGAAGATAACTAAGAGGGAATCCTGACTCCAGAGTGAAGTGGACTGAAGGAGAAACTGAAGACAGTGGACTGTCCACAGACAGGTGAGGAAGATGGGGCATTCACACATTTGTTACTGACTGATCATTTACACCAGTTCCTCAGTTGACAGTCAGTGACTGATCAGATCAATGAAGTTCAAAGAGAAACACTCATTGATCTGTTATTGATTCCTCTTCAAAAAACAGATCTGTATGATATCTGAGGAGAGGGAAACTGAGAAAAGACATTTTTTTACATCTGAACATTTCCTTCAACAATAAAAACAATGAATAAATCAAAATGGGTGTCAATGTCCTGGCAGTGAAGAAAGCAGACTTGGGTTTGGAAGACGTCAGGTTCTAATCCATCAGCAGACAGACAGACAGACAGACAGACAGACAGACAGAAAGATAGATAGATTATAAACCACATACCCACATACACATGTACTGAATATTCATAAATATATACACATATACATATGTACAAACATATATAAGCACATACAGTATTACTGCTTATACATATACATGTAAATACAATATAATTATAGGATGTGACTTGATTTAAATTAAAATGTTGTCGTTGATTATTTTACCCCGCCCATAAATATATTAACTGGTCAGAACAGGAGGAAGTTCAATGTTTGAAGTGTCATCAACTGTTTGATGTGAAAAGCTGTTTCTCTCAGTTTCATCTTCATCAGCAGGTAAAAGGAACAGGAAGTGGGGAGCCGGTGTGTTCGTGGTGCATGACGGGAAAAGAAACATGGCGGCAAAATTCAGTTTAGTTTAATGTCAGTGTCCTCTGATGTCACGAGGGTCAACTATAAAGGCTGGATGAAAGGTCAGTGTGTGTGTGTGTGTGTGTCGGTACTGTGATGGGACATAATTAAGCACAGTTAACAACTGACCATCACTGCTGTCGTTCAATTCACCCTGTCATCTTTCACTGGACATCAAACACCTTTAAAGGACAAGTGTGAACGGCGCCGTGGCTTTGAATCACCCGGGGATCAAAGACAAAGATCTTCAGGGTCCAAAGACTGGACAGAAACTTGACAGAAACTGGTTTCACTTTAATATTTCTCATGGGTTTTAGTTCATTGAGGTTTCATCCGAGCAGAGAAAGCCAACACGGAGCCGAAGCCTTTATTACAGACGTGAAATATTTTTAACATAAACGTGTGACGTCAGAGCCTATGTTTTTTCTCTCCGTATTCTCTTCCTTAACGATTTGAACACAACTTAAACGAATGTTTGCAGCAGAAGTGTCTGCAGTGAACCCGGTAACCTTTCCTCAAACTGTTGCACGTGTGTATGGCTCCCTCTACTGGTCACTGACACACACCACACTGGAAGAATGGAACGGGATTGAATAGAACCGCTTCATTAAATGACAGAAATGTGTTTTATTATATGGCTTCATTCCATTTTCAGTGTATTTTAAAAACCAGAAGTAAATATGACTGAATGCTGACTTTCAAATTTATTAATTGAGCTAATAGTGTGGATAAGAATCGATAAGTAGCCTATGGATTTTACAAAACTGCACTTGCTCGATTAGAACAATAATTATATATAAATACACATACTGTATGTACTTAAAATGTGTATGTTTGTGTTTATATAATTTTGTTTTTACTATAATATTAAAATAAAATAATAACAATAACAGACTCAAATGTTGTTTTTTAAAGTCCAACATTTGGAAAAGTCTGTTAAGTAAAAAAATAAATAAATAAATAAACTCACTGCTTCTTTGAACAGATGTATTTATACTTACATATTAATACATTTACTATAGAAATGTTATTAACCTGTTGGACCAACACTTCCTCTGCTGCCCTTCACTGGTCAGTTCAGTTCAATCACTCAGAGACTGAAGGTCCATCATCATCAACATCAACATTAAAGTGTCAGATCAGAGGCAGCAAACTGGACACCGTGTTTGAAGATCTCAGGAACAGGAGTTCACATCAGAAGATGATAATGGAGTCTTCTCCTTCTTCTTCTTCTTCATCGTCGTCATCATCATCTGTGACTTGAGTCAAAGGATCAAAGTCTGTGATGGCCGCTCGTTAACACATTAAAGAACGGTCAGGTGTTTGGCGCTCGGTTAAAACCGGACCAGATTCAGACCAGAACCAGACCCTGGTTGGAACCTGGAGGCAGAACATGGACGGAAGCAACAGAGTCTCCGACTTCAGCATCGAGCGCATCCTGTCCTCACAGCTGGGACACAAACCTTCTCAGCCCGCTCCGCCGCAGCCGCATCTCGTGGACTTCCACAGGTTCAGTTCAGGTGGTTACTGTCTGGATCCGGTCGGTCTGCGTCCCTCCGTCACCGTGCCGGTGCCGGGCCTCCTGCAGGTCGGTGGGATGTGCGTGGAGGAGAATTTTTACACATGTGGATCGGACTTCCACAACAGCGGCACTTTTCCCAACTCTGGAGTTTTTCTGCACTTCAGCGGACCAGAACCCATAGGTATGTGAACCGAAACTTCTCAGAACTTTTGATGCTTAGCTGTATTTTAATGTAATGTAGTGTTTGGCATTGGTAATTCAAGTTCCGAGGAGTCAAGGCATGTGCAAACTACGGCCTGGGGGCCGGATGCGGCCCGTTTGACTTTTTTAACCGGGCGCCAAACTTGTCCACTTGATAATAGTCTGTGTTTTGATTACACTACTACCTTTTCACTGCAATTCCCACTTCTACCATTGGTTGGCATCGTTTTACTGCAGAGGTCCACTCATGTTGGATCTGTATGTCAAAAATCATTCTTTGTCTCTTCATGTAGTTATAAAACAGACATAGAAAGTATTCATTCTCTTTACCTCTTTACAACCTAACATGTACTTTAACGATTCTTCTTCTCTTCCCATACAGAGATGCCTCCGTATTCTTCTTACTATCACGGCTACCAGAACACGCACATGAACTCACAGCCACGTCAGAAGGCCAGGATGAGGACCGTGTTCACCGACTGTCAGACCAAACACTTGGAGGCGCTGTTTGAGGTCACAAACTACCCCGCTGTGGAGGAGCGGGCGCAGGTGGCGAGGAGCACGGGCCTGACTGAGGAGACGGTCAGGGTGAGTTTGACAAGAGAGATTCTGTGGAATAAACTTCCTTGATTCCAGGTGTGAATATGTTTGTTAACAGGTGTTTCTCTCTCTTCTCTCTCCAGGTGTGGTTTAAGAACCGCAGAGCCAGGAGGAAGCGTCAGCGCAGTGGCTCCAAGGTCAAGTCTCCGTGAACGCGTCTTCATATTCTGGACATACCACTGCCTTCACACAGAACAATGTCAGCCACACGAGGCTGCATCACCCTGCACACAGCCCTGTGCTGCAGGTGTGACTTGTGTTTACATGGACGAGGTTACACTGCGGAATTCAGACTTTCATCCCTGCTGCCTTTGGATCAGGGGCGGAGAGTCCTGTAGAGTTTTTTTTATTACTAGCTTGTTTTATATTACAAAGTAATTTATTATTATTATTATTATTATTGATTTTATGTAAAATCACATTTGTATCTACCAAGGTTTTGTTGAAAAAATAAAGACTGAAGTGATGATGTTGATTAGGTGTTGCGTCAGCTTTTTTTGCATAATTTTGCCATGTTTATGAGATAAAAGTGTTAAGATTTTTATTTGATAAACACAGCAGCTGCAGTCGTAGAGCAGAGGTGGCGCTACAGTCTCATGGGGCAAGATTTTGGTGGGGCTGCCTACCAGCAAAAAGAAAAAAATGTCCAGTGCCATCTAGTGGCCAAGGTCCATTTGCATTATAATAATGCTTTTTATAGCATAATCTGACACTTTGATGTTGATATGGAACATCATTTAGTGTAAAAAAAACAAAGAAGCAAAAAAGCATTGGCCTAAGATGGCTTTACCTTTATATGTTAATGAGCTGCCATATGCTCCGCCCTCCAAGGAAAACCTGAGAGTGTTTGTATGTAACCAGGGCAGTGGGGGAGAAACACCTGATGGACAACAACCTGTGGTCCTGGATCAAAATGTCTTTGATGGTTTGGTGAGGTATGTTGAGTCCACCATTGTAGGACAGCCTTTTCTTGTCCTATTGAAGCTACATCACAGTGATTTGCCCTGAACATTAATGGTGTCCAATATTTACTGTTTGCTGGTATATGTTACAGTGTGTCAGTATTGTCCAATGCCTTTTCCTATGTGATTTAAAGCAGATATAGACCTGTTATATTTATCTGCGCAAAAAACCTCATGAGTCTGGGATGCTGCCTTATCCATTACCAGATCATGACTGCTGCCCAAATCACACTGTCCCATACTGTCAGCCTTCCTCGTCCACTTCGATCGTCCACTGGAAGTTTTGTGGGTCAGGACGATCTATGCTCAGGGCAACTCAGTGGCAACTTGGCAGCTGGTGGATTAAAACCTGCAACCTTGCAGACCCAAGTCTGCTTCCTTAACCACTAGATCACCACAGGTTTTCATAACATTCACACATGTAGAATGTCTGAGAACTCAATGTTCACTCACTTTCTATGAATAAAACAGAAACAGAGACAAAGTTACAAAAACATCAAATTCTTTATTATTATAGTCATGGAGTTACCACAGATGTTGTTGATATTCATATTATTCATATTATTATTATTAGAAGCATTACCATGCTGGAGATACACACTGAAAAAAACAAATACTGACAGAGAGCGAGAGATATTCACCAGCAGAGGGAGTGTGAAAGAGAGAGAGGGAGGTGAACATGCTGATGGTGTTGGGATGAGAACACCTCCAGTTCCTCCTTGATGGCCTTCAACGTCTCACACACTTTTTAAAAAGTAGTGACTCTCGGAGGGACACTTGCTACAAAAGCAGTGAATGTTAACAAAATAAAGGCCCCACACTCCCTATGTTAAGGACATGTATATATTTATACGTGTTGGAAAAGAAGCATTTACAGAATCAAGAGTTTATGTTAAACACCGAGTGACTGACTGCACGTTATTTAAACAACTACACCCACGCTGGTGGTGTCGGCCAATCAGCTGCTAAAACCCATACATTCCTACTAATTCTTTACGTCGTCATCAATCCATGCCAGAATAATTGTCTGATCAGCAGCACTGTGTGGAAAGGACTTCCTGTTGCTTTTGTTACTCTTTCATCATCCTTCAAAATAAATGCGATATAAACTGTCAAGAACCAAGCAGGAACATCAGTCCATGTTCTCCATCATCAAGGAAATGTCATGAAAGCTTATTATAATTCTGTAGAACATTGAATTATTTACCAGCTAACCTGGGACACCTAGTGGCCAAAACACAGAATGCTGCACACTTAACTTATTACAGCAGATCACGACATAGCCAAACCAACAGAGTGGTCACTGGTTTCACTAACTGTATGCTGTGTTTACTGTACAAGGTGGTGCGTGGCTGACCACTGACGTCAGCGCTGTCTCACAACGGAGTTTGAGGTGTCCACCTCAGTCCAATGGGAGGCGCTGTTTGTCTCTGTGGTTCAGCTGACATGAGCAGAAACTAGAGTGAATACAAGAGTGTCGTCTGCATATCGTCGAAGTTTGTTTCGCTTTTAATCCAACAGATTGTTTCAGTGCACGAATCAGACCCGACAGAAACCTAATTCCACAGTTATCTCAATCCAGATTAGGAACTAGGATTAGTTCAAACAACATAAAGAAAAAAAAAAACATAAAATATAAATTGAGAGAGTTACATTTTGAAGATGTTAATGTTGAATAAAACATGTGAAAAACTAAAATCCAGTGTTAATCGGCGTTGGCCACACATAACAGGTCACCTACACCTCATTACATCATATCACAGACCACTCACAGAATTGCAGAACTGGAATGATGAAGGTTTAGAGAGGAAGAGGAGGACGAAGGACAGGAAACCGTGGAGACAGAATTAGGATTAGGACATGAACCAGGCCTTCGCACATTTTAAGGAAGTGTGAATGTGTGTGAAGGGAACTGATTGAATCCACATAGAGCCTGGGTTAGATAACAGACTGGACCTGATGTTTAATATGTCTGAGAGGAAACAAAGAAAACTGCTGCAGTAAATGTTTGTTTCGATCAATAATAAACTGTTTCTATATAAACCTATACATATTTTTTAACATTTAAAAATGAGATTAAACTTTCGACACTTTTCTCTCTTCCTTTGTCAACATTAATTCCTATTTCTACGGCAGCAGATTGATCTGTGAGTGGTTTAGTGACAAACCACAGCTGCAGCTCTATGATAACCTACAATGGTCTAAGCAGGAGACTGTAATCTGTTTATTCCTAAATAAAAACCTTAGCTCTAACCTTTTCCATCTCTCAGTTGATCATCTGTAGTTTTTTCATGTTGTTCAACAACATGGATCCAACCGTACTCATTAAGACCAAGTCAGTGACATCCCTTCCTGGTTGACCTGTTGCATTTGAGGACCCTGGGATACCTGGGACCCTGTATATGAATTTGCTGTCTTTTAATTTTCTAAGATGTATAATCTGACAGATTAAAAACAACGTGTGTCAGCAGGGACCACTACAGAGAGAGCAGACGGTGAAGTGGATGTTAATGGCCTCTGGGGTTCTGTCTGTAGGGTTGAATCAGTTTGGTTTGAAAGAAAACATTTGGATCAGATACAAGGCACTAGAGTTAACAGGAGTAGGTGTGAATGTGGTGTGAATGGGTGGAGCGAGACGGAGACAGAGAAGACACTAGTCTTCGCTCAGAGACTAAGACCGGGGAGTTGGAGTGGGATCAGAAAGTAAAGCACGAAGAAGTCAGAGCATCTGACGGGTGGAGGCGAAGGAGACGCAGTTAAGACTGCATCTCTGCACGGAGCATCCAAGGAAACCAACAGCAGAACAGCAACCTGGAGGAGGAGGAGAGGAGGAAACAGTTGAGTCGAGAAGGTTCATTCATGTCTGTCACGTTTGTGGTGGCCCCAGCTCCGACCGAAGGTGGAGAAGTTGAGAGAGCTCAAGTGCAGATTCAAAAAAAGACCAGGGAGGACATGATGCAGCAGAGACTCACTGTGCCAGAGTGCAATAGTGCGAGTAAATCTCGGGACCTCCACCCAATGCTCAGGTCTACCTCCACTACCCTACCTCCACCCTTTGTGGTACAACAGCAGGAGTACACAGGTGAAGAAGTGGGCTGAGGAGTCTGTATCTCACCTGGATATGGAGCTTTCAGACGTCAGGTCTTTAGGAGAACGCATGGTGTTGAAGTTACGCTTGGGCTGTGACACTGAAGGAGAACAGGAAACAGGTCAGTGAAGGACACACTCATCAGCCCAAGTTCTTGTACACCAGTCTGACGCTCCACTGAGGGAAGGAGATACTCACTGGTGACCTGGTGGACCTTCTTCACCATGGGGTTGTCAGTGCGGGAGCCGTCTTTAGGACCTCCAATTCTGAGAGTTAGAGAAACAAAAACCGTCATTCATAACAGTAACATTGCATGTGGTTAAGGTGGAGGAGTTTGGAGATGAATTTGAGGTGGAGATGGTTTAGACATGAGCTGAGGAGAGAAAGTGAAGATAATGGAGATGTGGGACTAGAGAAGAATCCAAGAATGAAGATGGAGGAGATGAAGAGTGAAGATAGAGTAAGAGTACATCCCTACCTCTGTACACGAGAAGGCGGAGCAAAGACTCCATATTTGGGCAGACAGCTGAAGTAGCGAACTCCAAACACAGAACCGTCGTGTTTACCTGTGGGCTGGTCCAACTCGATACCAAACCAATACCCTGCAGGGAGAAGATGTGGAGCATCAGTGAAGATGAAGAGGTACAGTAAAAAACCCAGACATATATCTGTAGTGTCAGAATTCATCTGCTCGGACCTGGAGCAAAGTCCGTTTTGCCATAGTATCGGACGATACCATGTTTCTGTCCGGCCACCAGAACCTGATCCCCGACCTCCGCGTTCAGTCCTTCTGGATCCAGACTGGCTACTGACGACTTCTTCCTCTCAGCTGAAAACACACCCACAGTGTTAGATGTGAAGCGATCTGACAGAAGTGATGGAGATCACTCGTCCGGAGGAGTCTAACTTGACTACACCGCTGAGAACATCAAACAAGAAGTCAACCTCACCTTTCTGTCTCTCCTTCTCCTTCTTCTCCTTCTCCTTTTTGGTCTTTCCAGCGAGACGTGAGGCCAGGTCCATGCGTGGGGTTCGTGGAGTGGAGGTGACGGAGGAGACTGTCTGATCAACAACTTTGGAAATCTTTGACACTGGAGCAAAAATCCCTGTCACAGACAAGAGACACCACTGTTCACTGACCCTGTTGAACTTTAGAAAACCATCCCAGGGCGGATGTTGTTGTTGTTACCTAGTTTAGGGGGACAGATGAAGTAGCGGACACCTCCCACACTGCCGTCGTTCTTTCCCTCTGGCTCGTCAAGCTCCACACCGACCCACTGGCCACTGGCAAATTCCGTGGTACCACAGAACCTTAGTGTGCCGGTCTGTAGGAGGGACAGGTTGCAGACAAACCTGGTTGGGTTAAGGTCTCACAAAGACAGAACATGAGAGTGTCTTCATGTCAGTTAGGAAGGATGGAGACAGAGGGACAGGGCAAAGAATGTGATGAGAAGGACACATGACAGAGTCAGGACTACAGTCCACAGTCAACGGTCTAGGGTCTACAGTCCAGTCGTCCCAACCAACCTGTCTGAGGTTTTCAGGTGGGATGTCATCACTGCTCTGGTCTCTCTGGAGCTACACAGTGAGAACACACTGTTCAGAGCACACACATCTTAACTCTATCAACACAACCTACAGTAGTCCAAGCCATGGCAGGATTCACACCAGATTCACACTATGTTTACACCATATTCAAGGTAATACAAGGTTTGTACTGCTAAATTACATTCACACTAGGTTCACGTTAGATATTTGCCTTCTTAACTTAGATTCACACCAGATTCACACCAATGTGATATTAGGTTTGTACTACTACTACTACTACTACTACTACTACTACTACTTTATTAGGTTTGTACAACACATTTGTATCACTACACTAAGTTGAAACTAGACTTACATTGTATTCACACTAGATTCATACTAGCTTCATACATCCACACCAAGTTTATGCTACATTCGTACCACAAAACTAGGCTAATATTAGGTTCACACTAGATCTGTACTGGGTTAACCTTGGATTCATACTTGGTTCACATTGGAATTATATAAGGTTTGTACTAGATTCACACCAGATTGACACTAGATTTGTACTACTACACTAGATTAACAATAGGTTCCCACAAGATTTATACTTTATTCGCACTAAATGTATAGCAGGTTCATACTAGATTCACACCAAGTTAGGGTTAGTGCTAGGTCTGTACTCTGTTCATAGGTGTCAAACTAAAGGCCTGGGGTCCAATTCTTGCCCACCAAGTCATTTTGTATGACCCGCAGGACCGCAGTTTCTTAACCTGATAATGTTGTTATATTACACAGCAATTGTCAACATTTGTACTTATAAATTATTAATAAAAAATAATTAACTGCAGTAACATGCATTTATGCATTATGGAGTACTAGTACATCTCTACAGTCTTGCACTTACAACAGTCTTGTGTTTGACAACACTGCACTAGACTGGATGGATACTGTGTTCATACTAGATAAACATCAAGTTATTAGTAGTTTTTTGCAATATGTATGAAATAAATAAAAAATATCTCAGGGGAGGAGCACCTTACACTGTGGATGCCAGAGTAGGTAGTAGATTTCTGAGCCTAGTGCCGCATCTATAATCAAACTAAAACGCGCCTCCTGCAGCAGATGAATGACTGTTTCTTCTGCAGAGGTGCAAAGTAAAACTAGAACTGCTGACCTTCATGTCGTCCAGCACCACACGGTCTCCCAGCTTCAGCCCCAGCGAGGTCAGCATCAGGTTTCCCGGGATGTTGTCATAATTTGGGAGCGTGGCTTTTGGGAGGTTGCAGCTCAGGGGCACAGCATCCAGCAGCAGCTGCTTGAGCTCTTTGGCCACCATGGCGGCCTCGGCCTTGTCCAGACTCATGTCCATGGGGTCAGGGACCACCTCCCCTGGAACCTGACCTTTATCATTCTGCAGAGTGAAACCAGACTGGTGTTTGTTTCTCTCTTTATTATCACAAATAATCAAAGTTTTAGCTGAAGGATGAAGACAATGTCTGTACCCGAACTGTTGGGTTAGCTCCGTGCTCCAACAGACACTTGACTGCTCCCAGACATAGGTTGGAGGCAGCGATGTGCAGAGCTGTGCCGTAGTGGAAGTCACTGCAGGTGGAGTTTATCACTGTGGAAGACAGAGGGCACAATTACATCCGCCTGAACAGAAGTGTCTGAGGATCTCACTAGTGTCACGGTCCAGCAATGTGGTCCCACCTCTGGGTTGAGCTGCCTTGAGCAGCACTCGGATCAGTTCTGGGACGTCAAAGTATGCGGCGTAGTGCAGAGCATTCATGTTGGTCCAGCGACTTCTCAGACTCACATCAGCGCCCAGAGAGATCAGCTGACTACTGAGACGCAGGGCTGCTGCCGGGTCGCCTGCATCACACAAAGATTCAGTTAGATCTGCTTTATTTCATCTATAAATATGAAACATTCTGTTGATTTTGACTAAATGAGCGTAATTCTCACCGACACCGTGTGCTCCAGCTTTACAGCTGTAGTGAAGCAGCGTCATGTCAGTCAAACCGTCCCGATCGTTCACGTGGCAACCACGCTTCAGAATCTGAGCCAAGGACAGAAATTACAAACTCAGCTCTCAACTCTGGTTTTCACAATAGCGCCACCTGCTTTGGGGCACCTCAGTAGTGCCTCCCTCTGAGATGGTATTTAATATTTTGTAGAGATTTCCCCGCCTTCAAATGCAATAGTCCATGATAGTGGATTTCAAGAGTATTTCAAGTGTAATAGATTACATGAAGTAGTCGTGGATAAAAGTGCATGCTTTTAACCTTCTACACGCCTTCTACAGGTAAAGCTTGATTTTTGCAGGAAAAAGTAGAGGCACAATACGAACCAAATATATCATTTAGAGAAGTTTGGCGGCCAGATTACAAAGCTGAATGGGCCGCATGTGGCCCCCGAGCCCTTAGTTTGACTGTGCCTGCAATAGTTTATAATCAATATAGTCTTTGTTATTTTATTTTTTTTTATTATTTAGAGGAATCAAGTTTAAACCATTTTTTACACGTCATACTGAAATCACATGTAGAGACCAGGAAGAACTGCAGTACCCAGTGTACAGCTGACTATGAGAACTTCTACATAATTCTGTAGTGGCTGCAGAATTCAATACTTCATGTTCTTCATTGTAATATCATTTTCAGCTGTTTTTAGTAAACCTGTTGGTTATTTTGTTCAAGGCAAAGCTCTAACAGAAGTTAAAGACACCATTGTTGATTGACAGAGTGACTGTCCAGTCCAATTGAATGTCCAGTTGCCTAACTAAACTCTTTAACCTTCACCAATGTTACATTTACTGATCCTAGGTCAGTAAAATACGTGACTTTGTGCATAAACCAGACTTCTCCTGAATCCTCCAGGTCCACCTGTAGAGAAGATGTTGGTGAGTTGATACCAGTGTGTTCCAAACCTCATTTCCAATGATGTCGATCTTGTGCTGCACCTGGGGAACCCACTGACGCACAATGGCAAACAGTTCTGGTATGGTGGTGCGAGGATCCATGAGGATCTCCAAGCAGGCAGGGTCGTTGGGATCAAAGAAGGTGAAAGCTGGAGATTAGAAGTACACAGTGAGTAAAATATTTTTTGATAATTCTAATATAAAATTGACTGTAGGCATGTTGTTTACAAGTTTCTGTCTATCTTCAATTTCCCTACATAGTGTAGGCTCAGATTGTGAATCTGCTTGAAGATCCAAGTAATTCATATACTCTTTATGAAACCTTTGTTTAGTATATAATCCAAATATGATAAGTTACATATCAAATCCAACATGGCTGCCAGCAGTAACCTTAGGTTGACCTACCATAGTCTTTGGGCAGCGGTGCCTGGGCGGAGGGATGGACCATCGCTCGGCGACGTGGTTCATGAACTGGACTTTGATACTGGGACACTGACAGAGGCTCCACCTCAGGCTCCAGCTCTGGTTCTGCTTCCACTTGAGGAGTCTCCTCGTCCTCCCTCTCTGCCCTTTCCTCCTGTTCCTCCTCCTCTGGCTCATCCTCGTCGTCCTCCTCCTCTTCTACTTCGGCCCTCTCCTCCTGCAGTTCATATTCCTCCTCTTCTTCCTCGTCCTCATCCTCTTCCTCCTCCTCCTCGGTTAGAGCCTCCTCCTCCTCTTGCTGAGCCTTGCCCTCCTCCTGCTCCTCTATGTCATGTCTCTCCTTCTCCTGCGTCTCTAGGTTTTCTTCTTTAGTCATGATGAAGGGTTTCTGCAGCTGGGCCTGTTACAGAGACGTCAGATTATGACGGCACTTTAATAAATACATCTGTGTTTGTCCCAGACATGACCAGTTAATGATGTGCTGGTCACTGAGACCAGAGTCCAATTCCCTGGTTGTGTCTGAAGTAAAGGTGATTAGGACTGGGATTTTGATACCGAGAGGGAACCAGGACATAGTGTCTTTGAGTCACTGACCATTCACTCCACACAGATAGTGTTCTATCTGTTCTATATCTGCTTTCATCCAATGCTATTCTTAGAGCTCATTATTGGTCCACATAAAAGATAATGAGAAGGAATAAATATCTAAAGCTAAAGAGAGCTAATTGACTCTGGACATCGTATTGATGGCTGGAGCTAAAAGCTCCATGGCTCACACTCCTGTCCATCACTAGTCCCAACTGGATTAAATCTGTTCTCTACATTAGCAAATGGACAAGACGCTGAAATGGATTCAGTAGCTGTTGATTCCATCACTGAGCTGCCCATGGTCCACCATCAGGAAAAAGACAGAAACAACAGACATTTCTCTCTTTTCTCCCTGTGTCTATGTTGAGGACTAAAAACATTGAAATGACTGTCAGAATTGATCACGTCAAGTCTCATTGAATTGGTGTGCTTCAAAACATTTATTCATATTTATCTGTCCACCACTGTGATGGAAAGAGGTGAACCAGGTTAATGACATAATAACACGTGTGAGAACACGTTAGACTTCTCCCAATGAGCAGTGCTTTATGTAACACATGGTCCGATCTGGATGAGTCCTGATCAGACCAACCAGGATGAACCCATGATGGTAGCTAGACATAAAGGTTATGCAATAAGCCAGCATGACTCAGGGAATAAAAATATAAATAAGAAACATAAATAGCAACAGAAGAAGAGATAAAAAATCGCTTTTCCCTTTTTCAGGGCTTGCCACAGCAAACCAATGTTTCCATCTCACCCTGTCCTCTGTGTCTTCTACTCTGACTCCAACTACCTCCATGTCCTCCCTCACTGCATCCATCAATCTCCTCTTTGTCTCCTACCTGGTAGCTCCATCTCTGGGATCATTCTTCTACCAATGTATCCACTGTCCCTCCCCTGAACATGTCCAAACCATCTCAATCTGTCTTCTCTATCTTTTTCTCCAAACCTTCCTGTCTGTGTTCTTCCTCTAATGACCTCATTCCTGATCCTGTCCATCCTTGTCTCTCCTAAAGAGAATGCTAGCATCTTTAACTCCTCCACCTCCAGCTCTGTCTCCTGTCTTCTACCTAGTCCTAGTGTCTCTAATCCATCCATCATGGTTAGTCTCAAAATTGTCCTGTAAACCTTTCCCTTCACCTTAGCTGACTCTCTTCTATCACAGATCACTCCTGACTCTTTTCTCTAACTGCTGCCTGCCCTCTATTCTTCACCTCTACTCCACCCTCTCCACCTCTGCTCCTTGTAACCTCACCATTCCACTGTTCTCCCTTTCATTCAGACACGTATACTCTGTCTTGCTCCCATTCATTCCTCTTGTCTCTAGTCCAAACCTCCACCTCTCTACGTTCTCTTCTAGTTGTTGCCTTCTCTCACTACAGATCACAATGTCCACATCATCATCCACGGAGACTCCTGTCTGACCTCGTCTGTCAATCTGTCCATCGCTAAAGCAAACAAGAAAGGGCTCAGGGTCAACCCTTTATGTAGTCCCACCTCCACCTTGAAGACTTCTGTCCTTTCAACAGCCACTGTTGTACTGTCCTCACGCATGCCCTGCACCAATCTAAAATACTTCTCTGCCACACCTGACTTCATCAATGAAAACCACAATTTCACCTGTCATATGGCTTTTCTTCATCTACAAATACACTGACCTGCTCTGTACTTCCCCATCAACATCCCGAAAGACAAAGATTGGAACAGCTCTGAACTGCACTCCTATAATTACCTGAATGTGTGCCAATATGTTCAAATAATGTGTAGTGTGGTCCTGCTGCTGGCTTAGTGGCCGCATACGTGGACAGCACTTTCTAGTTTTTGTGTCCACAAGCGTGAGCACTGTGGAATTGTTTGGTCCTTGAAGAGCTATGTATCTATTTATCAATCTATCTATCTATTTATCTATCTGTCTGTCTGTCTGTCTGTTTGTCCATCTGTCCATCTATCTATCCATCCATCTATCTGTCTGTCTGTCTGTCTGTCTGTCCATCGTCTATCTATCTATCTATCTATCTATCTGTCTATCTATCTGTCCGTCTGTCCATTGTCCATCTATCTATCCATCTATCTATCTGTCTGTCTGTCTGTCCATCTGTCTATCTATCTATCTATCTATCTATCTATCTATCTATCTATCTATCTATCTATCTATCTATCTATCTATCTGTCTATCTGTCCGTCTGTCCATTGTCTATCTATCTATCTATCTTATCTGTCTGTCTATCGGAACATCAGTTTGTCCATCCATTCATTTATCCATCAGCAAATCACAATTTACTCTTACATTCACACTCTCTGCTCTGTCAGAACATTGACCTTATCTCTGACCAACCAATGTTTTTAAACCACCAGTGAAACTGGTGAACATAGATACACACACACTCTAATACACTGCCTATTTTCCTACTGTAAAAAACACAGACCATCCTCCCACTAAAAAAAATCAGATTAACAAATGTATCCATGCAGCTCAGTAATATAACTGTGTGGTTAAATGTCAAAAGACCAAAAACTATTTATAGAGACATATCTGAACTCAGTTCGTGCCAGCATGTCCCCATGCTTGTCCATATGTACAGGGTGAGTCAGAGGAGGAGGCCATGGCAGCCTCCTTCATCTTCCCTCTCCTCCTCCTCTCTCCCTTCAGCCTCCATTTTAAACCCCACCACATTATCAATGAAATTAAACTTAACAGACGAACACGCTTCAGAGACAGAGCTCCAATCTCAGCCTCGGTCTCATGCTGCAGAGACAGCCATTGAAAAACAACGACCACCTTCAACGACCACGGCTCAGGCCGGAGCTCCGCTCTGGGCCAATGTGCGTAGTAAAGAAACGCCCCGCGACACACGATGAAAACACGACGAGGTTACAAATGAAGTCGAACGGACCCAGACACCGAGGAGTTGGTTGATAAAATGTACCGTTAAACAGCGGATGATCTGTGGCGGAGATCACAGTGAAACGGACCGAGGAGGGAGGAATATTACTATTGACGACGCTTTGTTTGGACCAGCGCCTCCATTTCTCAGCACCACCATCCTCCTCCTCCTCATCACCTTCATCCCCATCGTCAACACTGTTTCCATCACAGATTTAACATCTGATTATCAACACGACCACACACTCACACATCAACGTGTTCCTGCATTTACCTGAAACCAAGCCGCGGATCGTTGAGTGATGAGCTTCTCTGTTCACAGGTCAGTCTGACGATGAGGAGGATGATGATGCTCACTGAGGATGAAGCTCTCTCTCTCTCTCTCTGTCTCTCTGTCTCTCTCTCTCTGCCTCCCTCTCTCTGTCTCTCTTTCATTATTGCTGCAGACAAGGCAAAAAACTGACTTATTTTTGCCACCATCATGATGACCAAACAACTAGGATTCTATCAAGAGCACCTTTATAAACTAATAAATATAAACTGTTTGACAAATAAGTTTTTATAGATACCAAGAAAGTAATAATAATGTATGTATACAAAATATATACATATACACACATATATCACATATACAGTACATACATACACATATATACATACATACATGCATATATATTATGTATATATTTTATGTAGTAATATATAATATTATGTATTATAATATAAACACAATGGCTTATGTAAAACTATGTGTGTCTATACATATAAACTATGTATAAACACATTTATCTATGTATGTGTATGTGCATATATTCTCACGTGTGTGTGTTGGATGTATGTATACTATGTGTATTTGTGGTATACATGTGTATTTATACATATATAAACTAAAGATAGAAATACAAATAACTGAATAGTAATATTGGCATTGGGAAATATTGTACAATTATCCCTTACTAATTTTTCTTTGAAGCCTGACATTATCACCCCAGTCCGGTTCCTTAACCACTAGATCACCACTGCCCTAATCTACAAATACTACTAACATTAACCTATCCATATACAACTAACCTATTGAACCACTAACATCCGCTGTTTACTGTTCTATCTATTAACATGAATATGTATTATTTGATTATTCATTCATTCATTTATTCATTCATTCATCTTCTTTTGCTTTTCTGTCACAGGGTGGCTGGTGCCACACAAATCACACTGCTCCATACTTTCAGCCCCCCTGTAGGTGGTAAGCCCTCCAGAAGTTATTTGAGTCGGGATGGTGCTATGATCAGAGCACTTCGCAACTGGTGGATTCAAACCTGAAGTCTTGCAGAACCATGTGGACTATTTCGTTTATTATTAATTATAATACATCTGTACAAATATAAAATATAAATGTAAACATTTGTGTATACATTTTATGTCTGCAAATTCCTGTCTTGAGTAAATGTGCTACAACATATATTAAGAGGGTGATTATCCCACAGTAGTCTTGTAAGGATGATGAACTTCTGAACAATACACAAAAGATGACAATAAACTGGGTTGAGTGTACAATAGAATATATGCTGTTAAGTAAATATTTTATTGCACAGTGTCAACTTTCCCAAGATTGCTAGCAGAGTCTTTTACTTTATTATTACAGTTCAATGTGTTTAATACAGTTTGGTCCTTAAATATGTTTAGTATTTTACACTTCATTGGCGATTTTATTGATTCTATTTGTGTTAAGACTTATTTTATTAATTACATAATAAATCTATTGTGGGTGATATATTGTATGGAAATATCACCCGAAACTCTGTTTTTCAGGTTATAAATTGGTGGTTAAATAGAAAATAAAATACATCCTTTTCAAGTCAGGGTGAGAACGGAAACTTGTTCAACTTGTAAATGATAATTCCTTACAAAATCCCACAGAATTGTGTCCCCGCCTTCTCCAGTGCAGCTAAAAGCAGTTTGGGCACCTTTAGCCATCAGCTCTTAAAGCAGTTTGCGTCGCTATCGAAGGTCAGACTCTTTTTGGTTTCTGATTGGGCAAAAACCTAAGCCCCGCCTGACTTCCTCTACGCATGGCTTTCCGTCATTTTGATTGGTTTTTCTCCACATCAATCATCGGAGATGTAACCAATCAGCAGCTTTTGTCCTTCTGACTCTATCTCCTACACATTCACCGGCGGTATTGCTACAATCCAAGATGTCGGCTACGTCTATGTTCCCCATGTGTGTGCGAGCTAGCCGGGGCCTCTTGAGGCTTAGGGTCGCAGGGGCAGGTTTGTCTTCTCAGCCAGAAGCTGTAGTACGGACGTTATGCTCTGACAACCTGTCTGCCGGAACTGGCGGCGGTACAGGTGGACTAGCGCAAGCTATCCTTCAGGAAAGGCTTCAGCAGCAGCAACAGAGTCAGGTGAAGTAACTAGACGCATGGGTGCGCTCGATTTAAGAACTCTGCAGTCTGAATCGGGGTTTTACGGAAAAGCGATGCGTCAATGTGCGTTGAACCCACCCTTCCGAGCTTACTGTGTACATAGACCAAGGTTACCTGTCTGTCATTTTCAACCTCTAGCATTACCTAAATGAGAAATATATTTATTAGAGAGCGATAAAACAGGCGGACTGTCTGTGGTATCGTAGACCTTTTGTATAACCGTCGACTTGATAAATGTCAGATTTAGACATGTATATTCCGCTTGTTTCTCTGGTATTACTGCGAATCAATGAATCGTCCAAAGTTAGCTTAGCGTGGCTAGCTCATGATCTCACTGATGTTAATATGAAAACTGGAAACTTCTTAGTCTCATTTATGACAGTAACGCGACCTAAAACCCCCAGATACAGTCAAGATATCTGATGATAAATGAAAAACTAAAACCTACTGAGACCCTCGATGTCCCTGACGCCTTACAATATCGTGTGCTTCAACTGACTGTGTTTTTCACATTTTAGTAGAAGTTACACATTTAAATTACACATTGTTTCATTTTTCACATCTTTCGACAAGAATGTGAAGTAATATTTTATTTTTACAGTCACAGGAAACCCTACTGCTGCACGTGGTCAATGGCAGCACAGTGTGGTCTTAAATAATCTCTTTTATTAACTTATAACTTAAGTTGTTGAAAAGTAAACATCTGGGGGGAAAAGAAAGATTTCAAATTGTTCACGTAAAGAATAAAAACCTTGGTCACGAATATAAAATGACGCAATTCAATGAAGCAAACGGCACACAATTTGTAGATTATGGTATTTCTGATGTCATGAAACAGAATGTTCCAGATGCAAAACAACTGCATATGGATGGGTCAACAACATTTTATGGTTAAAAGCATTTCAAATGTCTCAGAAATACTGTCAGATGATATTAGACAAAAGTTATTGGCCAAGGGTCAGGTTGGATGTAGATGTGACTGACTTCTGATTTTTCTGCCCAATAAACAACAATCAACAGTAGTGGTGTTGGATTGAAAATTAAGAAGATGACCTTTAAAAGTGAATTTATTTTTAAATTAAGACAGAATTTAAAACAGATATTGGCTCCTATAATTTTAAAATGATAGCCAGGCCTTAAATACAGTAAAATATGTTATTCACAAATCCTGTATCCGTACACTGTGTGAACCTACAGTTTTCATTATCATGATGAACTGTGTTCATTATGATTATGCCACTGACTTCATGCATATTTTATTTTGAAATCTATTTCAGTGTGAAATCGGAAATGGGAAAGAATAATAATCCGAACAGAATTAATCTGAAATAGTCTCCTTAGTTGCATTTTGCTAAACAAAATGTGCATTTTGAAGGTAAATTGTCAATGGAAATGAAAAGAGGTGTACCTGTTTTTCATTCTAAATTGTTATTGTTTTATGTATTTGTATTTATAAATATATTAAAATATAATAATACTATAATAAATAATTGTTAAATATTAAATAATTGTTATCCTGGCAATGCTGTCATTTCCACATTTTACGTCTGATGATCTGACTTTATTACTATGGTGGATTTATAACATCTGCTACTGGCTCTTCTTGGCTGTGTCTTCCTTGTCTTCTCTTCTCACTAGGTTAAATAAAATGATATAACTTGCTGAATTTCTGCTCATCTTTCATATAGTAAATCACTTTTGAGTCAAAATTAAAAACTAAGACGCTTATTAAGTAGGGGGTTTTTAAGAGTTTTATCAACTTATCAATGTTGTCCAAAGCTTTTTTTGTTGGTTAATATAGTAACACATCTAAGAACCTTCAGAGTGAGATTGCATTGCCAACATTTATTCATGTTGAAGGTCAGCATAAACAAGCCAAGGCTTCTCTAACTACACTGTTAAAGTGAAATAGGGCCTCAAAGTATTATCCTTGTGTTTGATTGTGGGAATATATTGGCAGATTCAGGACTCCTGGGGTTGAGATGTGATGCTGATACATAATTTGTAAGCATGGTTGTTTATTTTTTCGAAAATGATTGTGAAAGAAAAATTTGTTTATTTATTTATTTTTTACTTAATCCAGGGTCAGCCTCCCCCCAACGCAGAGGAGGGAGACAAACAGGGAGAACAAGGCGAGGACAAGAAGAAGGAAAACACTGCTTATGCAAAGAAGATGGTTCTACGGATGGCAGGGCTCATGGGCCTGGGAGGAGCAGTGAGCGTGGTCTACATATTTGGTGAGTGGTTACTGATTGTCATTTTTGTAGATGGGGTTTCACCAGCATTATGTCTCCATCACCTGAACTAAAACTCACAGGATCCTAATTTGACTGGCCTATTGGCGTTGTCACTGATGTTGTTGGTGCAGGAAATTATTTTTCTATATTCTCACTTACGGTAGTCTTATTCAACTTTCTCTTGGCAACCTATTTGTATGTTAAATGTGTTAATTAATTTAGCAAATAACCAAAACAAAAAAAAATAGAACAAAATAATGAAGGAAAGGAATTTAAATACAAAAAGCCTATTTCACAAATAATTAGATTCCAGATAAACATTACTGGTACATTTCGCATTGAAAGTAAAGTAAAGTAAGGCTTAATAGGGAAAAAAAATCCGTTTTCTAGAATTTGATTGACAAATCCAAATTTTGATCTGAAGTTCCTAGGAAAAACGTTTATCAGTGATTAGGTCAAAACAAAAGGCTTTTAGCTGAAAATAGAACATGTATTTATTATTGGTTAATTCTGCTCTATGGTTGGTGAAGCAGACTTGGGTCAGCAGCTGCCAGGTTGCCACTGAGCTGCTCTGAGCATAGGCAGTATCCTCACCACCCACAGGAAGGCTCACAGTATGGAGCAGCGTGATATGGGTGGCAGTTGTGGAGACTTCTGCCCCTGAGACCTGATAAGGAATAAGAGAATGAATATGAATGAATTGTGCTATAGATAAAACGTGTGCAACTCCCAGGGGCCTTATTGGAAAGCAAACTCCTTGTCATTGTGATTCACACCACAGCACACAACGAAACGTGACCAGTTTGGTTCCTTAACCACTAGGTGGCCACTGCCCCCTCTTATGAGAATCATAGTGTTATTGAATAATTGGGTGCTTCCTACAAAAATACCTCTTTTTCTCTCTTAACAGTGGAACAGCAATCAACAAATGTGTGTTTTATCATATTTCACATTAATGTAAATCCAAGATTCATTGCATTTATTTAGAGAATATAATGCATTTAATTCTTGAATGAATAATAGTTGTCACCTTTTTTCCCTATAAGTAATTATAAATATTTGGGCTTTTTTTATTTTAATGCATCTGTGTGACGAAAGTTATTAAATAACCTTTAATCTGTGCACATTTCATACATGGCTATTTGGCCGTTTAAACACAGTGGAAAAGGGTTTGTAAGTTATCTTTTTTGCCAATATTGCCAACCCTTACACAAGATTTAGTGAAAAATATGAAGATACATTGTGTGTACATTCTTGATTAAGGACTCTCTTTGTTGAGTATCAGTCATATCACTAGACATTAGTGTATTTCGGCATCATCAGTATTTATAATCTCTTAGATTTATGATTTTTTTTTTATTCAAATAACTAGCACCTGCAAATCCTAATGTTAAACATAAACTAAATGAACTTTTTCACTTCTTAGTGAGTGTCTGTGTTTGAAGGGTCTGTTAATAATGGGTGTGTCTGGTTTATGACCCTCCACTTCCTCCTGGAGGAGGCAGGATCTGTTCACTGTAAGGCAGAGAGGAGCAGTAGACTGACATGAGAGAGTTACCGGTAGTTTAAAGCTGACATGTGACGGAGCTGTGTAACAGTGTTTTAGTCTGAGAGGAGATGTGAGGTCCAGACTCAGTCTGACATTTTTTTTTCTTCTAAAAATGAGCTTCTCTCAGTGTGGGCTGTAGAGTCAGGAGTCAAATCCCAGAAGTCATGGAGAGAAGTTCACCGTTGGCTTCAGGATGTTTTTTTGCACTTGGGAGGATTTTACTGTTTTGATTTTTCTTCATGACTTTTTTATTTACCATACTTCTCTGTTGGATTTAACTTTTTTGATGTAGAACTATAATGCAGCATTGGATGATTCAGACCTTGTGTCAGGGGTGGCTGTTTGACAGGGTTCTCAGACAGATGATGGAGACAGATGTCTTTATTACATTGGATTTAATTCTTGCTTTTTTTTTCTCCTTTGTTGCTGTTTTGGATTACTTTCATTCTATATGTGGAATAACAAAGAGGATTTACTGGCCATTCGGGATTTACAAACTTCTGGATTATTACTGGATGATTGTTCAGGGGGAACAGAATGCATCTTTGCCTCTTTGAGGCTTTCTAGTGGTCTTCCAGTCTGGAGCATACAGGTTTGTCTTGTACTATTTGTGTTTGTGGTGAGATATGATCTGAGGAGAAATAAGCAGAAAAGATCTTGTGTGACTTGACAGGTGATTGGGTTGTTGCATAGAAAATGTTCTTGAAACAGTAGAACAGTGGATGCTCATTGAAATGGTTATATCAACATAAGACTTGTGTTCTTACTTGTGAGTTCTAATATAACATAATGTATAAAGTTAAAGAGAGAAATCGTGATTGAAACCATGGGTGAACTCCTCTCCTCCTGCTCACTTCACTCTGGTCATGTGACAGCTGACAATTTGGCTGAAGTCTGGTAATTGAATATGTAAAATCTTTTTTCAATCCATGAGTCAGGATGTAGAAAGGTCTTGTTTTAAGCTCCCAATCACTGTGAAAGATTGTTTTTAAATTGTATTTTAGTATAATATTTCATAATATCACATTTTATATTATACTATACATTCTTGGTTATATATTTAAACAACAATATTTACTTCAAATTTATTCAAACAACTTAAACAAACTCTTGTGATTCAAGGTGGTTGGTTCTGCTTTCACCAACTAATATAAGAAACCTGTCAATGACGAATGAAGAGTGGACAGAGGAGACGTTCAGGTCCTGTTGGTCATCATTGTTTATGTTTTATTTTATTGGCTTCAGCCCATTGTGGACACAATATTTTTGTAGAGAAACTGCTTCAGAGTTTTAAAAAATATTTAAAATGTCTTTTTTCTTTATTTTAGGTTCTAACTCAGTGGATGAACAAGGCAACAAGGTGAGTCTTACGCTGAGATACACACACACACACACACACACACACACACACACAGTCAGAGTGGGTCGTTAGCCTGTGTCACACTTCACCATATATCTGTGAACTCTTTCACCATTTTTTTCTTTTGATTCATGCGTCCCACCTCCTCCCTCTCCTCCTCTCCTCACATCCTGTGGCACACTTCGCTGCTCTGCAGTGAGGCGTTTCAGTCTGACGGAGGTGCGAACATGCTCTCCACCAACTCTCATGCAGATGAGGAGAGGAGATTCAGGTGGAGGTGTCTCTGTGGGAGAGGAAGGGAGCACACTTATCTCACCATCAGCTTCCCCCTTTGGTCTCAGCGTCACATTAACATGTTGAGGCGGCAGCGGCACACTCGACACACTGGTGACAGACGTCTGAGCCGTGGTTTCAGAACTTTAAAGGGATGTTGGAGGAAACCTCCACACTCTAATGACTGTCATTTCCACCTTTTAGTACTCTTTAGTACCACTAAAGCATGAATGGACCCCGGCCCTGGGAACAGGGTCTGAAACCAGTCCCAGCGTTGAAGACTTGTTGACGGCAGTCCAAGTTTCTCAGACCAGTGTTCCCCAACATTTTTGTGCCACAGACAAGTTAAATATCTGGTACTTTTTTCATGGATTGGTCATTAAGTTGTGGCAGATAAATAAATTTCTGGTGTTATGAAATATTTTCATACCTATAAAATCTTCCTACCCGAATTAACAAGGATTTCTCAAGTGCACACAGCCTATAACTTTCTGCTACCACAGTGGTATAAAAGGTTAGAATCTTGTATCAATGACATTGACTTCATTTTGAGTTTAAAAACAAATTCTGAGAACTCAAAATTAAACAGTGTCTAAAATAACTCTTCAGTCCTTTTGATGAAGGTCATTCCAGCGTCAAGGACCAAATTATTGTTGTAAAAACCAACAACGTGTCATTGAACTTAATGGCTAAGTCTTTCATGTGGCCTTGGTGTCTCATCCTGGTTCTAGGTGTGAAAGATCCTCAGACCTTGGTCTGTCAGTCTCTCATATAAGCTGGACCACCCCCCTCTACGTCTGAACAGGGGCAGTGGTCCCAGGCTCAGTCCTCACTGTTGGAGGTGTTGCTCTGGGAAGAAGCAGCTTCAAAGGAGGCACACTTCTGTCACATTGAAGTCCTTTTGTTGGTCAGTTACTTTGATGCTGTCACTGTGGGAAATGTTGCCCAGAACATTTGCGTCCATTTCTCTCTATCATCAACAGCCTGAACCTTAAGATATAGACATTTCCTTATCAGACTTCATCTTAACCTTCACGACTTTGGGTTTGATTGTACTGAACAGCAGCGTGACGTCCACAAACCCCTTTCACTGTAGCACAGAACATGTCCAGTGACAATCTAAGGCCATAGGGCAAAAGGCCAGTATCTACAGTCAGAAAAGTGTCTGATGTTTCTATCTCTCTGATGATGGGCTGTTGTTTGACAGGTTTTGGCCGTAAATTACACCAGAAGCACAGAACATTTTCAGAACTTATTAATTTCACAGTATCTTTTGAGACTTGACTCATGTCCCATCAGTCAGTTTGTACAGTATATGTGCATGTGAGGTGATAGAGATTCTTGGATCTACTTAAAGAGACATATTCTATCATTGTCTCTTCCCTGAGATCATGGAGTTCCACATTCTCTCGCTAGGTGGTGCTGTGAACACATGTTAAAACTACACGAATTGAAGACGGTCCCATTTCAGTACTAGTTTTCCTCTGCTTAATTGTGTGACCTAGGAAGACACTGTGGTTACATCACCACCTTCATCTTCTTCTGATGATGACTCTTCTCTTCGGTTCTCTGTGTCCTACCTGACAGACTGATCACTTGACACAGGAAGTCTGTGTAGATTTTCAACCTTTAATTTCACAAATTATGGGCAATTGGAAATAGAAGTTTTCTTGAAGTTGATTCACATCTCATTAAAGAGGCCTTTTTTCCTGTTTTAACTGACTACTGGGGAGGAACTGACACAGGAACCTAATGCTGGTGGACTTTTCTGTTTTTAACTCACAGGATCTACATGATTTCCAGCTCTGACTGCAGCCACACTCAGGTGTGGACGAGCTTATATTATTATTTAATGTAACAGCTGCTACCGCTTCTAAATGGTGGTCAGTGGTCAAAGCAGACTTCATAAAGTGAACTGAATTAGTTAGTTGACTCAGTGGAAAGTTGACTCGGAAGTAATTTTTGGCACACGGCCACCAGGCGGAGCTCCTCACCCGCCTCTAGACTGCCTCACTTGAATTTAGAAATCCGTTTTTTTTTTTGTTGTTCGTTTTTTTTTTACATAACGATTACACTGATACTAAAGAAAAGTACTCCAACGAAAATGTTTATAACTCAGATATTTTTAAGTGGTCAAACTTACGGATTTAGAAGTTTGTAAGAAGAAGTTCTGTGTAGCAGTGGCAGACTCACAGATCACAACTGTTTGTGTGATGTTTTCACAACATTACAATCTGTTTGCAGTCAACACGGATTGATGTAAATGGGGTTGTGTTCCATGTCAACTGATGATATTTTTCTCTTTTCTTTCACACAGATTCCAGATGAGTTTGACAGAGGTGAGTGCAAACACAAACTCTGAGTCCACGTGTGTAGGTCCTTTGTGTTGGTTTGTGTCAGTGATTGATGACTTCTCTGTGGTACTGCCAACTCTCTGACTGGTTCACTTGCTCCAAGCCTATTATTCATGTATTCAACTCTTCACAGTAACCCAGGCATAAGCTAACTGGTCCTCAAAGGGCCGTATGGCCACAGGTTTATGTTCCAACCCAACCAGAGCTCACAGTTTAACCCTCAGGTTATATTATATTTGGGTATGTGTACAATTACTGTATCTGGATTTTTGTTCTTTTTGTTAGGTCTGGTTGTATTAATCACTAGCCAAATAGTCAGTGATGGTCACTGTCTTTCTGTGTGTTGTTTGGAGGACTTTTCATGTTAAGTTTCACTCACAAAATGCTGAGCACTGCACTGATGCTGCTGTGATGTCCCCATTACTTCACGGATGCTCTGCATTTGTGTTCTTAATGAAATTGCTTGTGCAGCACTTTATAGTGCTACAACCACTCTGCAGGTACTGCACAGCAGTTGAATCTGTAAATTGTCTTCTCTCTTGAATTCAAACCCTAAAGTGTTTCCTCTGCATGTTCATCACTCTGCTCTATGTCCATTCCATTCTCTTTAGTCCTCCGTCTGCCATTCCTGCAGAAAGGCACCGGGTGGTTGTGAGGTTTTGAGATTGGTTAAACAGTGTGCATGTTGAGTCTTAACGCATGGCAGACAATGGTTAGGATTGTGCTTCTAGTACATCAGAAGAAAATAAAATAAACAGGATCTTCGCAGCACCTCAGTACTTTTAGCTGTCACTCACATGGACTCACCAGCAGCTAATCTGTGAGACCCAACATCTCAGAGATCATTATCAGTTGAACCAATTTAGCTTTAACAAACACAGGCCTCTAAACAAACTCAGATTCTTTCTCTCATTCCCTGAGGTCCAGTTTAGAACACACCTCCCTCCTCCAGAAGAACACACCTCCATCCTTCTGTCAGTGCCATCATAAACATTCTCCCATGAGTCCACTGGCCCATCATCTGTGTCTCTAACATCACAGCTGTCTGTCGTGTACAACTATATGTGTCCATCTGTCCACTGCCCACAGCTAAGAGGACAAAAGCTTGTAACCCAGTTGGGTCAGTTTTAACCGAGGCAGAGCCTATGTGTCTGAGTGGAGGACATAACTGAAAAAGAAAAAGTCAAAGAAGGGATGGTGCCACAGGTGGACAGGGTGAATGATTGATTGGGGGATTGATGGATTGATTGATGAGCAGACGGAGGGACGTGTGTGCAGACAGGGCTGAGCCTGTGGGACATTCAGGTGGTCACAAAGGAATCCCTAGAATCAGCTGTCCATCAGTATTGGTATATACCAGGGGTCGGCAACCCGTGGCTCCAGAGCCACGTGTGGCTCTTTCATCCTTCTGTTGTGGCTCTCTGTGACTTTGGAAAATAAATAATGAGTATTTTAATAAAATTATTCTTTATTTTAGTTTGTTGATTTTAAAATATATTTCTGAATTTGAAGTTTATGGTAAACCTGTAACATTAAAAAATAATGTTTTATCGCCCAAAACAGGGGTTGGCAACCCGCGTCTCCGGAGTCACATTTCGTCTCTTTTTGTCCTTTTGCCACAAACATACAATTATTTTTATTATATTTTAAAGTAGGGAAGATCGGGCAGGAGTTCAGTAATATTGCCTTTTTTTTCAGCACAGAGCAAATGTCTGAGCGTCTGTAATGTGTCTGAACGTCATGACTCAGCACTAAGAAAAGACTCAGAAAACTGCAATTAAGGACAGTAGTTGATCGTCATACTCATAATCCCGTTGACTATAGGTTTTTATTTATATTTATTATCTTGAGTTCAACATTAATGTCCAACAGCAGGTTTAGTTATAGAATTTTGTCGCTACAGTGAAATCTGGTCATGAAAAGAACAAAGATGAGATTTAAAAACTCACATCAATCTGATCCCAACAATCGTTCATCTGTCCTTTACACTGACCAGTTCTCTGTCATCTTCATTACATCTACAGAACATAGTTCAATTGTTAAAGCTACTTTGTTCAGCTTTATACAAACGGCACCAGAAACAGTTTTTACTGGGGCTGAACAGAACTGATTGGGGAGATTTATCTGGTAACCATGTTGCAGGGAAAAAAAGAAAAAAAACAACACACTATGGTTGTTTATACAAAGGGTAAAAAATGAGGTAAAAAAAAAAAAACTGTAAACACACACAAAAAATATTTGCAGCTCCCAGTGTTTTTTTTTTTTTTACATGGAAACTGGCGCCAAATGGCTCTTTGGGTGTAAAAGGTTGCCGACCCCTGGTATAGACAGAGGGATTGATCGCTGCTGGTCAATCACAGCTGTTGCTCACAGGCTGCTCAAAATCATCTCAAATAGTATCACAACATGATATTAGAACAGTGTTGTGTGAAATAGTCCAAGACCTCAACACCTCTGTCCACTTCAGTCAGTAATTAGTCAGTAATCCTCCTGGGGTCAGTGAAGGCACCACTCAGCGAATCCTTACATAATGTGATAGAATGATCATTACATCATCCAATATTGATTCAGATGAAGGTTGATAAACGATGGAAATGATGACCCTGGTGTATAGTTGTACACATTTCCCATCAGCCCCTCTTCAGTAATGAATGCACATCATGACCGTAGGGACCTCAGGGACCCCCGCCAAATCATCCCTGATGAGCTTAAGGATGAGGGTGAGAGTTCACCAGCCCCTAGGGAGGTGAAGTATTCAAAATAAAATTGGTCATCAACATTTTCATCACCTATATCATAAAAATTTTTCTAGCTTTCTTTTATTCCCGTATATATTTCCTGTCCCTCTCATTTTCTTCTTTCAAAACTACTCCTTTCTTTGGCCAGACCTCCTCTCTTTCTCTTTACTATACCTCCTCCTCCTCTTCTCTCTTCCAGAGGGAAGGTGGCGCTGCAGAGGGGCACTGGAGTGTGGCCTGGATGAATTGACATATAAATAGGTCTTGAGGGACATGTTTGGTTACAGACTCTGTTAGTTTTCTGAGTGGCGGCATGTGTGTGTGTGTGTATGTGTGTGTGTGTGTGTGTGCGCGCGCCCGTGATGCAGGGACGCATTTGTTGGATACTATGGCAACCATGAAATGTGACACTGTATACACTAACACACGCACACAGGTACCACAGGTTCTCCTCAGTCAACTACAAATATTAAAGCACACCTACTAAACCTATTTTACTTTAATTTCACTTGATTAGAGTTTGTCTACAACAGTCGTCCCCAACCACTGGGCTGGGGGCCGGTACCGGTCCGTGGCTGAATTGGTGCCAAGACAAATAATGTTTCCTTTTGGCCCCATCTGGCTATTATTGACACTTGATCCCTACCCATATCAACAAAAGAACTTAACAGGAGAATGGCTAGGATTCCATCATCAATAATGCAACTATATTTGATTAGGAAATATTTTCTCAGTGAAGACAACAATAAACTCAAAATGACACAGAGTCATTGATACAAGATTCTAACTTTTTATACAGGTCTTGTAACAGATAATATAAGCTGTGTGCACTTGAGAAATCCTTGTTGTGCCCATGTACAGTTAATTAGGGTAGCAAAATTTTATAGGTAGGAAAATATTTCAATAATACCGTGAATATAATTTTATAATTTTGTACAGGGTTATTTATCTGCCACAACTTAACGACTGGTTTGTGAAAATAGTACAAGACATTTAACAGGTCTGTGGCGCAAAAAAGGTTTTGGAAGACTGGTCTACAATGTCAGCTCATTGGCTGACTTCTCCCCTCATCAATGTTCATTTCTAAGACCGCCGTCGTGGTTCAGTCTTCGTCTGTCTTGACCGATTGGTTGTGGAAAAAGCTGATGGATGATGATGATGTAATGGATGATAAATATTTCTATATAACAAAACCCAGGCTCAAGAGTTGGAAATGAAAGTGACAGGGGTGAACGATCTGTTCTTGTCTCTCATTGGTCAGTGTTGCAGGAGTGATAGTTTCAGTGTGGTTTTGTTGCAGCCCAAAGTCAGATTTAATGAATGAATGTCTTTGAGGGGCTGTCTAAATGGGGACCATATTGATTGATACGAGGACTATTTACACATCTTAGTGCTTTTATACAGTGTTTACAACCTCCATGATCTGGCAGATTCAGTTTGTCCTCAGTGTAACCCTAGGCACCCCAGAGCCCGGAAGGGAAAAGATGTTGGGGCACCACTGGCCCACCCAGGCTGGTTCAGGAGAAAAACAGAGAGAACACATAGACAAAGAGTAGCAGTCTGACATCTCCACAGAGTGAGGCCTCTCAAACAAAGAGCCAACGTCGACTAGAAAAGACAGACCGTTATTTTGCTAGAGAAGATAAAAGGAGAAGTGATGGCCTCTGGAATATTATCATGATGAAAGAAGAGTCGTTACAGGCAGGAATTCCACTGATTTCACAACAAACTCGACATGTACACGGGTTATATTTTGGATTAAATCTGACAGTGTTGTTGTGGTTGTGTTTACTTATTCACTTTGTACCTGCCCATTTCAACATTACTCTTTTAATACACACATTTTTGATGTAAAGTCTATTGAGAATATTTTGACCATTTCTTTTATTTAATTGATACATATTACCTACAGTTTCCTTTTATTCTGATGATCATAAAGGACCAGTTGTTAAGTTGTGGCAGATAAGAACCCTTTAAAAGGCTCAAATTTCTGGTGTTCTTAAATATTTTCCTCCCTATAAAATCTTCCTACTCGAATTAACTGTGCAGGGGCACTAATCCTAATCAAATATAGTTGCATTTTTGCAAAAGGAAACAATATTTCTTTGTGGCCCGGCCCTGATTCATCCACGGACTGGTACCGGTCCCAGGCCCAGTGGTTGGGGAACACTGACCTACATGACAAGGAAATTTATTTTGTCTCCTGACGCCTTCTTGTCTAAGCTCAAAAGTGAGATAATTTAAACCAGATATTTTACATTGCATCTGCAATATAAAAAAAAATCGACTCTATAAATGTGCCTATAAAGAAAACAGCTCAAAAAGCAACTTGGCAAGTGGACTACAGTACTTCAGCTCCACGATTTATTATAAACATGTACATAGCGGTTCATTGAGGAGTCATGAGTGTTTGAGTCAGTGTGTCTTTAACTGCACTGCACCACAACATTGTTGATATGACTCCTCTGGAATCTCCAAGCTGATCTCTAGGGGTTGTTGTTGTTTTGATGTAGAGCTGTTGGCACTGTTGTGTTGATTCTGAACAGATCTATCCATATATATTGAAAGATGAGGACATGACTGTGTTGTTGAGTTGCACCAGTGCTCTTGTAACTCGGTTACAGGTGTGTGTTTATAGAGTTGTAACGTCTGTTTTTTCCCATCTATTTTAATGCCCCCCCAGTGAACACTGACCTCAGAGCTGCACTGTTTCATACTACAGTAAAAACATTTTCTGGCAGAATTCTTCTCATCTACACATGTGACATTCTGTTAGAACGTTGGGGCTGTGTCTCAGCCAGGGCTAAAACTATTTGTTGAAACTGTGCTGTAATACCAGCATTTATTGACATTAAAGCAGCTGAGTCACACAGGCTGTGTCCACTTCCTGTTTATGGTCTCTGCCTGATGTGGATTTCACCTTTTTTTTTTTTTTTACTTACGAAGGAACCTAACACTGCAAAGAAGAGGAGGAGGAACTAAAGCTGGTGCTTTTTATCAAACCAGCACTTTTGACCATGTTGTGGTTTAATACAGTGGTACCAGTCCGTGGGTGAATTGGTGCCGGACCACAGAGAAATAATGTTTCCTTTTGGCCCCATCTGACTATTACTTCCACTTGATCCATACCCATATCAACAAAAGAACTGAACAATAGAATGGCTAGGATTCCATCATCATTATTGCAAATATATTTGATTTAGAAATATTTTCATTGCGAAGACAATAATAATAAACTCAACATGACGTATCCTCTTTGCGCGCATGTACAGTTAATCCGGGTAGGAAGATTTTATAGGTTGGAAAAATTCTTGAAATTTCATTTTATTAAGGAGTATTTATCTGCTACAACAACTGGTCCATGAAAATAGTGCGAGACATTTAACTGGTCTGTGGCGCCAAAAAGGTTGGAGAACGCTGGTCTAAACAGCAAGTGACCCATGAATCATTTAGTCTTATTTATATGCTACTAATTTAAGGCTGTTAATTTAACATTTGTGTAAATTCCTTAAAAACACTCTTAGTCACAATTTTTCTCTCATCATTCACCTCCCCCATCTGAAAACACGCACAGATATTGGTGCAAACACACTTACACTGAAAGTGAACGCTCCCCTCAATCGCATCATCACAGCAGGACTGTGGCAGATGGCTCCTGCTTCCTGTTGTAGCACGCTGTTATGAACACTGGGGAATATAGTCTCCAGGGACCACAGTGTGCTTGGGTAAGTCAGCACTGATGCTCAGAGCTGGGGGGACAGAGAGGCACGTGCCCGCGTGTGCGCGTGCCACTTTTGTGTTCTTATTTTCAGTAATGAGTGCAGAGTCCCAGGAGACTGCGGGTCTTTATTATTATTAGTCATCAGCTGAAGGAGCAGTGATTAGCAGCAATCTGTCCTACCACTGTGGTCATCAGCAGCTCCTCTCCTCTGTCATTGATCCACCAGCAGCGTCCAGGGTTCTGAACTAAGTGCTGAGGGCAACAAATCAGCTGAGTCTCTCATGACAGTGGTCTGACTGGACTTGGATTCACCAGGTGAACAGCAGTGGCAAATCAGGGCCCATTAGTGAAAGTGAAACCAAACTCCTTGTTGTTGTGACATTGTGATTCACACAACAAAATCTCACCTCTGTGTTTAACCCATCACTAAAGTGAACAGTGGGCAGCTTTTGAGCGCCCGGGGAGCTGTGAGTGAGGACAATGCCATGCTGAGTGGCAATTTGTGGATTCGAACTTGAAACCTTGCTGATCCCAGTGCGGTTCCTTAACCAATAGGCCACCACTGCCCCTATGAAAGCCTTAAGCTGAGAGCTCCAATCTGCAGGCCATGGTTGTCCACATGTTTGTGTCACATCCAGATAATTGTCTTCACACTTAATAACGCTGATTGTTTTAGTGATTGCATCTGTTTCTGAAGGTTCTGTTTGGTTCTGTTTCAGACACTCCTGTTGTTCAGCAGCTCAGAAGAACCTACAAATACTTCCAGGACTACAGACAGGTGAGACATGTAAAAGTTAAATCCTGAGAAGGGCTTATATGAAAAGAAATAAAGTTCTTGTCTTTTCTTTTTGAAAGACAAGTCAAGGTTTGTGAAAGTATGAACACATTTTGACATTGCATTACAATATATTTAGCAAACGCTTTTATCCAAAGAAACTTACAATTAGAGGAAAAGGTTACAAGTAGGTAATGGATAAAAAGGCAAAAGTAACTCATAGTAACAATAAGAGAAGATAAATATGAGATGGTAGTGAGTTGGTAAGATGAGGATTTCCAACTACTTGAAACTACCGGTACTTAAAATTCTGTTTAATGTGTTTCTTTCAGTTTTAATTCAAAGTCAGTCAAATGTCTTTTCTGTGGACATGCACTATGATGCACGCTTTGCGGGGCGCTCCATCTTCTGTACATTCAGACCAGGTCATCAAGTGAGAATATGATTTGTAATGTTGAAAATACCCCAGAGGTGAATCACTTCTTTGGACTCTGGGGTCATTTTTATCTTTCAGAAGAAACCTCAGGAAACCATGTGACTGCTTTTAACCCGTTCTAGTTTTAACTCAGTTACTAGAAGGAGCCTCTTGTCCTCTCAGATGACAGTTAAGATCATTCAGGAGGATTTTCCTCAGCGATGAGTATGTAGAAACTGTGACTGCTCTGGTTTCAGTTAAGCACTTCTCCATTTTTTGGGACATTACAAACCCTGTAGAGCTGATTGGAATCTTAATGTTGAGCAGGAGTGTTCATCCCCGTGATCTAGAGGCAGGGTTTTCCAGAGTAAAGACAGAACATGGAGCGTTTCCTCTGAATTCTACTTCCTACTTTGTCCCTGGAATGTGGACCATGTGTAATGTTGATGAACTTTGCTTGTGATTGTGTTTGTGCTCATATTCAGATGATCATTGAACCCACCAGTCCTAAACTCCTGCCTGACCCTCTGAAGGAGCCGTACTACCAACCTCCCTACACCCTGGTGCTGGAACTGACTGATGTTCTGTTACATCCTGAGTGGTCGGTACGTCTCCTCTGCCGTCAAATATTGAAGGAATTCCCCTCAGATTTAATCTTTTCAGTTTTGCAGAATGAGACAAAAGTTAATTGCTCAAATGCTGTGTCCTCATGTTGACACAGTTGCTTCCTGTCGCATCTCGGGAATTGTGGAAAGAATGAAAGAATTGTAATTCTTTCACTTGTCCCGTAGATTAGTAATCTAATCTAGTCAGACAGGAATAAAACACACATGAGGGTGGAGCTAGCGTCGTCCAGGGGAGAAGGTGGACTGAAAGGTTTTATGGGACAGGTGGAAGAGTCGGAGGAGTGTCCCAACACCTGCCCACTTGTTGACTCTCCACCTTAAGTGTGTCTGCACACACAGACACCGTCCTGTTACCTGGCAGGTGTGCAGCAGCTGTAATTGGACACCTGCCGCCTGTCGTACCACACACAGACAAAGAACTCTCCGCCCACTCTTCTGTTGAAACCTGTAAAGACTCAACTTCTTTTCTTCGCTTGCTTTCATTTACCGCACATGATTATAGATTTCTAAGTTCAGTAAATGCCTTCCCTTTTCAGTTTTGCTGATTGGCATATCACTCCTGTGTGTATGTGTGTGTGTATATCTGTGTAACTCCAGCAGTGATGAGTGACAATGTCTTTGTGGGACAGAAACAAGGCACTGGCCCTGGAGCTGCTTCAGTTACATGCACCCACACAAACAGGTTGTGACATTTTTGTCACAGGTTGGGACATAGTGATAAGACAGATGGTTAAAAGTGAAACAATTATTTCTTTGTTTAATTAGATTTATTGTCTCTATCTCTTTCTAGTTGTCAACAGGGTGGAGATTTAAAAAACGACCTGGTATTGACTACCTGTTCCAGCAGTTGGCGCCACTATATGAGATAGTCATCTTCACAGCAGAGACGGGCATGGTGAGACACACACAAACGCACACTTCACCTGTTAGCAGTCCTGAGTGTGGTGGTCTGCTAATCAGTAGATAAGTCATCAGAGACTGCAGTGTTATGTTGATGTGAGCCGTCATCAGTCTGTGTCTGACTGTTTACACTTGTCTCAAGTCTGTAGACAGACTCATTTAGGCCATTAACATGAGAACAGACTGTGGTTGTTGTTTAAATAGTTCTGATAAATGTGTGTATCTCTGTGTGTGTATGTCGTCACCCTCTCAGACGGCCTATCCGCTGATCGACAGCATCGACCCCCAGGGCTTCGTCATGTATCGTCTTTTCAGAGATGCTACACGTTACATGGAAGGCCACCACGTGAAGGTACAGTGACCATCTCCACTTCTGCCTGACCTGGCCAGTTAACCTAACACTGGTCACTAACTAACACACAGTCAAACAGTGTAAAAGCAAAGTCATCAGTTCAATCCACAAACTTCTTCGTATATGTGACAAATTCTTGAACCTGGCACCAAACATTTTTTTTTTACTTGCACATCTTCTAGCGCTTTTAGAGTTTCCTTTGAACCTCCTCCCCTGTCCTTTTCTGTGACCCTCCTCCCCTACCCCACCTCTTCCTCCTCCTCCTCCCGCTCCTTCTGTCTCCCTCCAACCGTCATCTTTGTGTTTTATGGAGGAAGGAGCTGCTTAACCTACTTCCAGGAGAGCAGACATGTTCATGACCCAGTGTGGGGTCACAGCATTGGACTGTTGTTTTCACTCAGTTAAACAAAACTGAGTTAGAACAGAGTCAGAACAGCTCTGGACACATTGATGATGTGGAAACCTCAGCTGTGGTGCATATTGTCTCTCAGGCATCATCACATCTCACATGAACATATGAGTAAGAAACAATAGTACTTATTGGGTTGGGGTTGGGAAGAGTGTCTGTCATTGGTCAAAAACAGCATGTCTAGAGGAGTAGAACTACTAGAGTTCCCTCTTACATCAACCAGAAACTGACCAAGTTCCGCAGTTGAGGAATGAAACGTCTTTTTAAAGAAGAAGTTCAGTTCAGCTCTCCAAACCCCTTTTGGAGAGCATCTACAGTATTTCTCTTCAGCATTTTATAGAGGGAAGGCCAGGAAGTGGTTCTCAACTGGTCTCACTCTGGGACCCACAGGACCCACTCTTGTAGAATTCAAACCAATCAAATTCATTTTGAAAAAATAGAAAACTTTGAAAAATAATTTCTTTTAACATGCCCATCTCATTCAGCAGAGTGTGCCTTTCAAAATAAAATATTTTCTAAGTGAAACACGCTCAACAGCTGACGTTTTTTGACCAGCTGTTCACGACCCATTCAGAACGGGGCCCACTTTTGGGTCGGGACCCACCACTTGAAAACCACTGCTCGAAAATATTCTCGATATACTATATCGACTAGTACATTCTGGCCATGAAAAGGAGTGATCACGTAGCCTAGGCTAGACCATGGTCTGCCACTCAGATGTTTTTGGTGCTTGATGCTTGTTTGGTTTTAGTAATCTATCTTTAGATCAAACTATAATCACATTTTCATCCTTCTCCTTCTCCCCCTCATATTTCCACTTGAATCCTACTTTTCATTTACTGTGATACCAGTGCTGTACCACAGGGTGTAGTAGTGAAAAAAACACACTGAATGAAGACAGATGCCTTTAATTCATTGGCTGTGAGGAGAATGAATGAATTAATGTGTCCATTGGGGTTTACACACACACACACACACACACACACACACACACACACACACACACACACATACACACATACAGTTCCTGGGGGCTGGGCACCAGATGAGCTCAGTGATAGAGACACAGCTAACAGCGTCCCTCTCCATCTGTCCCACACTGACAAACACACACTAATGCTCACCAGCTGGGCCAGCAGAGAAAGTGAGTGTGTGGATGTGTGTGTGTGTGTGTGTTGGTGTGTGTGTGCTTTAACCTGGCTGATTATTAAGGGTCATTAGGATAATGAAGTTGTTTATTTGATAAATCTTCTTCAAAAGTCAACAGGGTCACTCTCACTCTGCGTGTGTTGGACCGAGACAGAGACGCACGTCCATTCATGATTATGATGATGTGTCTATTTTTTTTTTTCTCCTTCACCCACTCTAGGACGTGTCCTGTCTGAATCGTGACACCAGTAAAGTGATCGTGGTGGACTGCAAGAGGGAGGCCTTCAGTCTGCAGCCCTTCAACGGTATGGCCCTGAAAAAATGGGACGGAAATTCAGAAGACAGGACGCTGTATGACCTGGCAAACTTCCTCAAAGGTTAGTAATACAGTTCATTTTTTATTTAAAATGTTTTTATTATTGTTGAATACATTTTTCACATCCTCCTCCTCCATCTTTCTTTCCTATCTCCTACGTTCTCTGCTTTGACACCATCTCCATCCCCTCCATCACTACATCCACACCTTTCTCTGGTCTCTTGTTTTTTTTTTTTTGTCCAGCATCTCAATTGCTCTCCTCAGCTCATGTCCAAACCACCTCCACCCTCCCTAACTGTCCCTCTGATCACTGATCACAAAGATCTCAGAGTCTTCATCTCCTCCACCTCCGTCTCAGCCCTCTGTCTTGCTCACATAGTTACTGGCTCTCACCCAGACATCATAGCAGGTCTCACTGCCTACTTTGCTACCGATCTTCTGTCAAAACACTTGGTGCAGTCTTTAAAGTTCAGTCCAGATCATTTCACTCACTTTTGCTGTGATGAAGCAGCAGAGTAAATGGTTTACCAACCACTCCACACTAAAAACCCTTTCTATAAATCAGATTTGAGTTCAATTCTTGTAGTAATCATGTTTCTGCACTTCCTGTCTTTGCGCCTCAGCTATAGCTCTCGGTGGCGTGGATGACGTGCGGTCAGTGCTGGAGAACTACGCCCTGGAGGACGACCCCATCGAGGCCTTCAAACGCAGACAGGCGCAGTTGGCTCAGGTAAGAGGAGCGGGGAGATGGTCCTCAGACCAGGGTACTGAGTTTGTGACTTCAAGTCATGTGACTGTGTCATGTGTACATCCAACAGGAGGAGGAGCAGCGATTGGCTCAACTTTCCAACCCCAAGAAGCAGGGACTTTCGCTCGGCTCCATCACCTCACGGTTGTGGCGCTCCAAGCAGCAGTGAGTCCCCGCCCTCCCTCACACTGTCAGCAGTCACGGCCAGGCTCTCCACTGAAGTCCAAAAGAAAAGGGTCCAGAGCAGAGGCAGGCGGGCGGGTATGTCTACAGACTACAGCTGGAGCTTCTCCACCACCACAAGCACGTAATCATGTCAGAGTGCGGCGAGGCCCTTGAAGCTGCAAGGGAACATTGTCATTGGTCGGAGTACGTATCATCAGGAGAGACCTTCCCCTTTTTTCAGCCAGAGAAATCAGTGGACCGCCCGCCCTGACAGTTCAACTGGCGTCTGATTGGTGCTTGGATTAAAACTCTGTGACGGCCCCACGAGCTGCAGTTGGAGAGGCCACTCACATTTTCTGACCTGAGGTCAGCTTCAGCACCTCCTGTGCCATGCTTTCAGAATTTTTTTTTTTCTATTCTATGTGCGTCACTGCAACGGCAGATGTTTGTGGAAGAATAAAAATAAACTAAATAGTATTTAACAATGTGTGGACCACTGACCATAGACATCTGTCCAGGCTGTGATGTGGACATGATGGAAGTGGGACAGAAGCTGGACCAGTGAGGGACAGCAACAAACTGGACTTTAGTATATTATATGAAACTATGCATAATTATAGATAACTATGGAAAATGATTGGTGGAAAACAAACACTCTGTAGTACTGTGGAGTACTCGGAAAAGGTTATGGTCATTTTAGAGAAACTTTTAAGTTGAGAGTTCAGCAGCCGTGTGAGGACGGGTCACAGCCTGGACAATTCTCCACTCCGTCATGCTTTTACATTCACACTCAAGTTTACACTATGGTCAGTTTCAAGTGGACGTTCATGTTTTTGGACTGTGGTAGAACCTGGGAAAAAAAAACAAGAGAAGAAGAAGAGAACTCGAAAATACAGAGGTCCTAGGAGTCACTGGGAATTGAACCAATCACCACCTTGCTGTAGGACAGGAGCTGGAAATACAACTACCCCCCAGTTGTACTATAGGCTCTGAATCTCGTCTGTCCAATCCTGTCCAGAGTCACAGATGGAACTGGATCCAGGCCCAACTGACCATACTGAACTGATCACATCCCCCGGTCCTGTCCTTACACGATGACCCGAACCCTGATCTGGTAAAGTCTCATGACTGTGAGGGTGTTTTCATCTGTGTCCCTGATCAAGATGATGGTTGTTGCTGTTCCTTTAATGTTGGTGTTGATGTGAACTGGTTATTGATGGTGTCAATAAAGGAAACAAACCAATCAGACTGTTGGGGATTTTCATTTCAGCTGCTCTGAGTGGAGGTTTAGGAACAACAGGTTTATAGGTAACAGTTAAACACACACACACACACACACCTACTCTGTGTGTTGTCATTGGGAGGAGGTAAAATAATTCCACAACCTCGGAAGTTCTCAACGTTTAAAGCTCCCTGCAGTGAGCTGAATCCAGATCTGCCCCTGCTCTGCTGGAGATCTGCTCCAGTGCTGCTGAGCTTTTAATCCACAGAAGGTGATGCATGGACACTCACCCTCCTCCCCACCTTCTACCTACTGTCGTTCTTCCAACCCCTCATGTTTGTCTGATACTTTCTATATGTTTCAGACAGTCACAAGTGGTTGGAACCCTAACTCATGTCTCAACTATTTATATCTACAACAACAGAACAGAAATGTCTTCCATCTACTCGAGGCAGTTTGCTAACAGGTCATGTTTCAGTTGTTCCTCCAGGTCGGTCTCAGAGACGTCTGTCCAGATCCATGGTTCTGGGCTGTTCTAAACCTCCAGGTCCTTAGATTCCTTGAACTGAACAGCTGCTTACTTTCTTCCTACCATGGGGCAGTGGTGGCACAGTGGTTAAGGAAACGGACTGGGGTCCGGAGGGTTCGGGGTTTGAATCCACCAGCTGCCAGGTTACCACTGAGGTCCACTCAGCATGGCACCATCCACACTCACTGCTCCCCGGGTGCTCAAAGCTGTCCACTGTTCACTTTGGTGATGGGTTAAATACAGAAGTGACATTCTGTTGTGTTGTGGTGTGAATCACAATGTCACAATGACAAGGAGTTTGATTTCCTTTCCAACCATGAAGATCAAGTTTTATTTGACCCAACATCTCATTCTAGTTCTAGACTGAATGTTTCAGAACGTTCCATATCCTTTTCCCAAACTAACCCTTTGACTGGTGTTTCAAGCTCTGGGTTTTACTTAGACAGTTGAGACTTAAGCTGAATAAATGGGTCTTGATCAGATTTTTTTTTATTATTTTGGGGGGTTTTTAGTGAATTCATCTGTTTCTCAATGTAGAAAATATTTATTTATTTAAAAATCTTCCTAATATAAATAGAGCTAAAGCCGGGCTTTGGGGGAATTTTGGTCCTGAAATGTAATAATTTAGAACTGATTGACACTTTTACCTCAAACTTGCTCTGTTTTTCTTTCTTTTTGTAGACTTCTTTCTGTCTGAGCTGTGTTGAAGGATATTTAGACAAATATTTAGCTGAAAAGTCTCATTTTGACCAACATCAAAGTGAAACGGCTGAGTGCAGAGGTCAACTCCCAGCTTGTTTTTCAGAGTAAACTAAGGAGCAGTCTGATCTTCGCCAACATCCGCCGCTGATCCTGTTTGGATGTAGCCCCTCAGAGACTAATCCAGAGCTCAGATTCAGGCCTAAGCCCAGGATCAAGTGTTTCAGAGGAGATAAGGGCTGAGCTCAGTCCTTAGCTGCTGCTGTGCAGTATTTATTTGAAGTATTTGAAGTATTGTGTGAGAGACGAGTGATGAAATCTGTCTGTCCTGTCTCTGACTGAATATCACATACATCAATTATACAGACTTATACACTAATCCAAATATGTTGTTTCACTTTATTTCTTTGTAAATTAAAAAATATATAGAGACCGTTGCTTTTACCTTACAGCCTACTGAGTCAGAGGTTTGATTCCTCAGCTCTAATTCACACTCACATTCTATCAAACAGCCTGAGCAGAACCAACTCATCTCAGGGTTTTTATGTCTCAGTCAGTGATTCTGTTTCTGAGCTTCATCTTCCTCCTCCTCCTCCTCCTCTTCTCTGAGGTGTGAATCTGGGAACAGTCTCACGCTGCAGTTTGGACCATTTGCCTCCATGTTGTTCATGTGTGCAGGAGAGAACAGACTGTGGGGCTGAAACCTCACACCTCCTTACACACACGTCTGATCCAACAGGCAGTGAACACAACACCAGGTCAAATGTTTGGGTCCCTGCAGTGAATAAGTGTGTGTGTGTTTGTGTGTACTGGTAAAAAGGTCAGGTCCAGAGATGGGAGTATTGGATTGATATGCTGTGGTATTTCTGATTAAAAAAGATCTATCTATCTATCTATCTGTCTATCTATCTATCTGTCTATCTATCTATCTATCTATCTGTCTATCTGTCTATCTGTCTATCTATCTATCTATCTATCTATCTATCTATCTATCTATCTATCTATCTGTCTATCTATCTATCTATCTATCTACCTGTCTATCTGTCTATCTGTCTATCTATCTATGGTTGGGAGTTCGATTCCATTTGCAATGTTTGGCTGGGGACTATCTGAAGTCAGAGTAGAAGGTTTCTTCTCACAGTAGGACAAAAACGCAGACACGGAGGACAGTGGGGGAAGGCGTTTGTCCCTCTGCTCCTGCTCCTCTCAGGTGTTACTCCTCACACCTCAGCCCTGTTTCCCACGGACTCCCAGTGTGTGATCTCACCCATCAGCCCTCGCGGCACACGCCGAGTCCTCTCACCTGAACAAAAGCCGCTTCTCTCAGACCATTTGGACACGTGCGAGGACAAAAGGTGACAAACGCTCACTCTGTCTGTCGTGCTGTGGATTCTCACTCTCTCCTCCTCCTCCTCCTCCTCATATCCATCTCTTAGCTTGGGCCACGCGCGCGTCTGCAGTGACGCGTGACGGAAGCGGTTTGTCGGCCTCTTTGATATACATCGATAATCGCCTTCCTACACGTGCACGGGGGAAGGGCGCGTGGCGGCGCGCGTGTCCTTTGTAGGACGTGAAGGGGAGGAGGGAGGGTGAAAAGGGAGCTGATCGATAAGCAGATGGAGACGATCGAACATGCGCATATTGGCGAATAATGGTGACGCTGAGGTGTGTGTGTGTGTGTGTGTGTGTGTCAGAGCAGGTATCATTGTCATTCAGAGTGCCCGGGGTTGTTGTTCTGTTTTGGTTCATTCCACTTTTATTCTTCTGTGTTTGTTTGTTGCTGTTTGTATTGAGTCACGTGTTTAAATTAATTGGCAGATTTCTTCTTCTTCTGTGTGTGTTTGTTGTCTCTATGTTTTATAGGTTTATTGACACACACACACACAACAAATTATGAACAAAGGGAGAAAATCAGAATTCTGTTTGGGCCTGAAGCGTGCCATGTTTGTGTGTGTGTGTGTGTGTGTTACAGGTGAAAATATTCCAGGTGATATACTGATAGGTAGAACTTAAGTAATCTGTCTTTTGTGTACATACATACATACATACACACACACATACATACATACATACACACATACATACTGTACATACATACATATAAAGCTATATGTACATACAGACCGTTAGGTTAGTATAATCTGTCATGTATGCACACACACAAACATACATACTTACATAAAATATATATACGAATATACTGTACATACAGAAAACACACACATACATTCAAATATACACACGTGATACAGACAGTTAAGTTAGTATTATTATCTGTCTACTTGCATAAAATATAGATATATAGATAAAATATGGATGCATACGTACAGTATCATAGTATTGAAAGTATTCATAGTTCATACTATTATTATCTGTCATATAAACACATACACAAACATACATACTTACATCAAATATATATACAAATATACATATATACCTATGTACATACATATACATACAAATATACATATATCGAACAGTTAGGTTAGTATTATTAACTCATATATACACGTACACGGAATAGATATACATTTACGTAAATATATATACACACACATGCAAACATACTGTATAAGCATACATATTCGTAAACATATAGGTATATATAACATGTCTATACACAATAGTGACAATGCATATCAATAAACACGTATACACAAACATATGCCAGAACCACGTATATCGAGTATATATGTCCACACACATACTGTATATATGCACGCATTCACACAAACATAGCTATACGTGCATCGTGTAGCACATACAGTATAGACACATATACAATAAAATAGACTAGTTATAATTTTTTCTCATATAATTAGTAGATAAAATATACTATAAAGTATATAGTAGAATAGACATGTAATGGTATATTGATATATAATAGAAATGTCATTAAAGACTGCATGTACATTTCTAAACAGGAAGTCGAGGCACATTTTCTTTCTATTTATCCGACTTTACAACACAACACAACACAACACAACACAACGCAACACACAGACGCCGTCGTTATCCAGAGATTAAATACGCGCGCGCGCCTCCAGCCGCGGCACGCGCCACAAAATAGAAAGTAATTGTGTGGAAACATCAAGAAGTGCCACACCAAAGAACTGTTCAGCAGCGGGACAACCACTGCGGAGGAGACTTCAGATTCACTCCGACCAGATTAGAGCAGATTAGATTATTGAAGTTTACTCTGTATTCATTTGAGGTGAGCAGTGATTTTAGTCAATGACCCAGATCCGGATCTGAACCGTGTGGCGGTGCAGAGGCGGTAAAAAAGAAGCGGTTGTCGCCTGACAGTTTGTTCTATTGCCCTGCTGTAATTACCCCTCCACTCCACTCCACTCCCTCCCACTCACGCCACTGCTGCCCCCGGTGGTAAAAGCAAATCAAAGGGTCCCCGTACCCATCTCCTCTCCTCGACCCCCGCTCCCACTCCCCCCAGTGTCCCCATACACAGACCTCTTGTCTGTGAACACTGTAAAATGTAAAATCTCGTTTTGTTTTGCTGTTTATAACAGAAAAACACCGCGGGACTCGAACCCCCGACCCTCTCAGAGCTGCGCGTCTTTGCGTATTAAGGTGGAGCAGGAAAAACATAAACTACATAAGGGAATAAAAACAACTGTGACAACCAGTAAAAGCAGCGCGTGTTTTGGCACAGAGCTCGGGGCTGATGGGAAACCTGGCTCCAGATCTGCTCCTCTGGTCTGACAAGAAGTTTCAGGGTTTTTTTTTTAATTGTTGTCAATGACGTAGAAAAGTTTCACTTTGAATGAGTCGGTGCGTGTATGGATTGACGAGTTCATGCCTTCAGGTGACCATATTTTTGCAACCCTCCCTCCTCGCCCCCTCCTGCACGGCCTTCCCCCTGCCTCCCTCCCTCCCTCCTGCCCACTCCTCTGGGGCTATATAACCTGAGGCTGGAGCGCAGGAGCTTCAGTCCAGAGTTCAGTCCTGGTGTAGATCTTGAGAACACCAGCTCTTCCTAAGCTCACCACCAAACCTCGACACTGACCGCTGTGATTTTTCGTAATCGTTTTTATTCCTGCGGAGTCGGAACACACTTTTCGTCTCCTTTCTTGGATCCTGTTTGGATTTTACGCACTGATCTCTTTCAAATCGCGGCTCCTGCGCCCACAGCCATGGCGCGTCTTCTCCTCTGCTGTCTTCTCCTGCTGGCCTGTTCGTGGACGGTGAGTCTGAAGCTGCTGAACTCTGATTTCTCTCCTTTTTTTATCTGGTTCCTGGGAATATTTCATTAAGGATCCGCGCGTCTTTACGCACAGCGCGGATCCGTGCGCTCTGATTCCATAACGACCTTAAGTCGAACTCAGAACGGGGCATGAGAATGATTAGAATTGTTTTCTAATATGTATTTCTTTATAGTTATTTCTAAATACATGTAAATGACCTCCTCTCCTCCTCCTGCTCCTCCTCAGGTCCTCTCCTCCGGGATCTTCGAACTGAAAATTAACTCCTTCACCTCCACTCGGAGCATCTGTCGATCAACGTCCCAGAGCTGCCAGATATTTTTCCGCGTGTGCCTCAAACACGCGCAGGACGTGATCAACCCAGAGCCCCCGTGCACGTACGGGACCGAGCTGACAGATATCATGGACGCGGACGCCGTATCCCAGAGCGCGCCCATCAAAGTGCCGTTTCTGTTCAAGTGGCCGGTAAGTGAACACACACACGCACGCTCTCACATGCGCATTCACACATCAACACTGTGGTTCGCGTATTTATTATTCCTCAAATGAACTCACCGACTCCTTCTGCTCCTCCTCCTCCTCCAGGGAACATTTTCTCTGATCATTGAAGCCTGGAACGCAGAGTCAACCGGACCCGAGTCCATAGGTAAGAACTGCAGCTGCTGCAATGTCTAATTTCTACCACTAGGTAGCGACAAAAACAACGTTTCCTTGGTAACGGGTTTTCCTAATTACTTTCGGAAACGGATGAACTTGTGACCTTTCATTGACAGTTTACCAATATAAATAAAAAAATAAATAAACATATGAGTGTAGAGAACTATAAACACTGATATTGCTCTTTTTTTTCCTCCAGAAAACCAGAACAACCTCATCACCCGCCTGGCCACACGCCGTCGCCTCGCTGTAGGTGAGGAGTGGTCCCAAGATGTCCACTTTGGCGACCAGAGCGAGTTGCGCTACTCTTACCACGTGGTTTGCAGCGAGCACTACCACGGCGAGGCCTGCTCCGCCTACTGCCGGCCACGCAACGACACCTTTGGCCACTACACCTGCGACGAGCAGGGCAACCGTCAATGCCTGGAGGGTTGGAGTGGAGAGTACTGCACTGATGGTGAGTGTCTGTTGTTGTGTCTCAGTGTTGTTAAAGAAAGGGTGTAGAGTTAAACTGGGAAGACAGGGGAAACGTCTTCAGTCTTGACACTTCATCATCTTTTTGGCCTTGAAATTGTCACATCAGGCAGTTGTCAGGGCCATTGTTTTGGCCACGGTGGCTGTGGAGAACAACAAAGATCTAAGAGCTGCTGTCATACTCAGCGTGTGTGTTGGCTCCTTTTGTTCGTAGCCCAACAATGGGCCCCAGCCCAGCCTGGCCCGGGCACACCCGCCGCACCGGGGACACGCGCTGCACTTTAATGTGTGCTGTGTTGCGTGAAAGGAGACGGCATGTGTTGCTTTTGTTGTGGGGGCCAGCTGCCTCAGCCACTGCTTAACAAGCTCCTGTAGAGTGTGTGTGTGTGTGTGTGTGTGTGTGTGTGTGTGTGTGTGTGTGTGTGTGTGTGTGTGAGTGAGGCCCAGTGCAGGGGACACAGTTGTTTTTTGATCTGGATGAAGAACATGAGACCCACTCCTTACTAATTTTCTCTCCTCTCTCCCTTCCCCTCTATTTCACCTCCCTCCTCACATCAGCCATCTGTGCCCCTGGGTGCAGCAAGAACGGTGTCTGCGAGTCTCCAGGGGAGTGTGTCTGCAGACAGGGCTGGCAGGGGGCGCTCTGCGACGAGTGTGCCCGTTACCCTGGCTGCCTCCACGGGACTTGCCAGCAACCGTGGCAGTGCAACTGCAAGGAAGGATGGGGCGGCCTGTACTGTGACCAAGGTGAGTTCACACACAGATTTTCTACGAACCAACAGGAAAAAAATGATGGAACCCAACAGTGGGTCAGAGGTCATGACAGTTTAACTCATGCGTGTTCCCCTCTCTTCTCTCCAGATCTGAACTACTGCACCAACCACAAACCCTGTCAGAACGGTGCCTCCTGCACCAACACTGGTCAGGGCAGCTACACCTGCACCTGTCGACCCGGCTTCACCGGCAAAAACTGTGAGGTGCAGACGAACGAGTGCGACAGCAATCCATGCAAGAACGGCGGCAGCTGCAAAGTACGTCAAAGTGCCGCAAAACCACTGCCTTTCTTCACATCTTCACCGTCGTTTCCTTCGGAGCTGGCGTTTACCTCACACACTCACCTCTCTCCTTCCTCCTATCACAGGACATGGAAAACGGCTACGTGTGCGCCTGCCCCCAGGGCTTCCACGGAACCAACTGTGATGTCAGCGCCATGACGTGTGCGGACAAACCGTGCTTCAACGGAGGAACCTGTGTGGAGAACCCGGCCGGTGGCTACAGCTGCCAGTGCCCACAGGGCTTCACTGGCTCCAACTGTGAGAAGAGACAGGGCGGCTGCAGCAGCAACCCCTGCAGTAACGGTACGTGACATATATGTTTATTGAGTCTCTACTCACTGTAGGACTGCCGTTTCACGACTTGAGTGGGGACTGAGTGGAAGGAGGTTCTAATTAGTTGTAGCTGAGGTTTTAAGGAGGAAAAACAGACCTTCGACAGAAGAAACAGCAGTTTGTGTTTGTGCAGAGGTTTGATTGGAGTTCTCAGTCCATCTGATTCTGCTCTGCAGTCACAACAACAGTCCAAAGAACTCAGAGGCTTTTGTTCCCAAGACTGCGATTGTCCCGACGTGAGCTCAGATAGAAAACGTTACCTTTGTGCCAGGCAGGTCCAGTGACCGTTGCCCCACTGTACAGGTCTGTTAGTTTCAAATGTACTTCACCCTAGAACCCTAGTCTCAGTGCAGAATCCAGGTGAAACCCTGCAGCTCAGACAGGATTCCACCTTCTTTGAAGAGGCTTTTGTCAAACCTCGGCCCATGTCTGAGCTCAGTGTGTCTTCTGCAGTATCTTAAAACCTTAGATGAAATACAACGTGACAAACAACTCTTGTGATTTGTCTTCTGGGAGGCACTAACTCTTATCACCTAGCCTCTGATTACCAACTCTTCATGTCGGTTACTTCTGTCTCCTAGCAGCAGGAGTTCAGGTATGTCAGTGGAGCTGGTTGGCACTCAACCGTCGACAACAGGCTGGTGCACATTTCTACCTGAAAATTTCCAAAGAATAAAAATATCTGAAATCCTATAGAAGTGAACTCCCACGCTCAGCTAAGAATGAAGGTCTTACTTCACCCGTCAGTTTCCCTGCTGCTCCTCATTAGTTTGCTTCTTATCGCAGATCTGCAATCATTCCTGCTTGTCATCGAGGCTCGGAGGGCAATGGTTTTAGGCTTACGGAACACAGCCGCCAAACACGGCCAAATAAGGAGTGACTTTTTTTTTTCTCAGCCTGTTCTCACTGTGTTTATGAGCAGCAGCCTGTGACTGTTAAACAGCTCCACAGCTCCAGTTTGGACAGAGGGGAGATCCTGGGTTCATCTGTCCTCTCCCCTCGATGCTTCCTTTTGGCTGATGCACAGCATAAAATGTCTGTAGAGGACATCGGGGACTTGTTTGATGAAAAGCATCTGCTGTAAAAAGCAAGATTCTGTCTTCATCCCTGTCCTCCCCTGCAGACGTGTCTCCATGGAGACTCATTCTTATCAGCTCTGTCTGCTAAGCGTGTGGACGGTTAGGTTTTTGCGTGTGTAGGCCTCTACCCCAGGGGGTCAGTGATAAAGTATCAGGGTTGAACCAAACCGCAGCCCGGTCGACTGACTCTGATGCTCATGTCTTCCTTCTGTCTCTACAGGAGCTCAGTGTGTGGAGATGGGTCAGCGGGTCGTGTGCCGCTGTCGTCCGGGCTTCACCGGACCTCGCTGTGAGACCAACATCGACGACTGCGCCAGCAACCCCTGTCATAACGCCGGCACCTGCGTGGACGGCGTGAATGACTTCACCTGCACGTGCACGCTCGGCTTCACGGGTAAAGACTGCTCGGTGAGGGACAGCCCGTGCGACCACTTCCCCTGCGAAAACGGCGGGACATGTTTCACCCATTTCACAGGCCCCGTTTGTCAGTGTCCTCTGGGCTTCATGGGGGCGCGATGCGAGTATCCAGTGAAGGTCTTGCCTACAACCAAACCTCCACCCAGGGACGATCCCTCTCAGGCGCTCATTGCGGCTATTGTCCTCGGCCTGGTGACTCTGTCTCTGCTGCTCTGCGCCGCCGTCTACATTGTGCGACAGCTGCGTCGCGGCAGTAAGCTGAGGTCCATCACCACGTCGGTCAAGAACGACCTGGAAGCAATAAATAACCGCAACGCAGTGATCGGCGGCGGGGGACCCAACAACGGTAGCCACCCAGGAGCAGGAGCCGGTCTGAGGGAGAAGGAGGCCTTCCTCACCAGCGGAGGACAACTGAAAGTGTCCAACAAAGACGCAGCACTGGTGGAGAACAACATGTCCATCTTCAAAAACAAAATGGCCGACTGTAACCTGGTGAACGAAGAGCAGCACAAGAACAAGTTTGACCTGTAAGTAAAGAGTCAAGTCAGACAGATCTGCGTGTTTGTTCTGTGTCCAGACCCAGACTCTAACGTCCTGTCTTTCTCTCCACAACAGAAGAAAGTGCGACTCGTCCATCGTCGTGCCTCCTGTGAAGAAGGACAGTCTGTACTGTTCTGTGTTCATCATCCCAGAACAGATGGAACAATGTGCGATTGCCACTGAGGTGAGGACAAAATCCTTCATTTATATTCTTCTTAATGACAAATAAAGTTTGTTCTTAATTGTCTTCATCACAAACACCGATGTCTAACTTCTCCTTGTTTGTCTCCTCCTCAGGTATGACCTCCAGGCTTCACAACATCAGTGAGTCCAAGCTGTGGTGCTGAAGTGTCCACTGTCCAAGACGGTTGACCCAGAGAGACTTATTGAGACATACTATCATTATTTATTATTTATTACAATATCCCTGCGGAGAAGAAGACCCAGGAAGACTTTTTCTTTTCTGCTCCAACACTGATTGTGGCGTGAAGAAGAGGAGAGACTGAATGTCCAGCGTCATTTGCACACTTTTTTTATTTCACAATCTTTATTCCTATCATTTTGTATAATGCAATTGTTTCGTATGCAACTGGTTTGGAGATCAACGATGAAAAGACTTCAGATCCTCCACCAGTCTCAATAGAGCGGTGCCTTACGCTTCCTTCCTACCTATCACTGGAGCAGCTGCTTCCTGTGCCATTTATTCAGACTGTAAAAGTTCTGGGTCTGGATGACAGGACTTTTCTTTCTTTTCATTTTTTTTCATTTTTTTTTTTTACCAAAAGACTTTCTATCTTTGCTGTTGTCCCAGCTGCTGGACAGTTCTGCAGAATGTCAACGTAACAATCATCATCAAGTGCCTCCGCCTGCGGAACCACGATGACACATACGTGTCGTATCCTGACCTGATCTCAGACCTGATCCTGATCAGCAGTCTGGCTGCAAGTCCATGTTTACGAGATCCTGGAGAACCTGAGGCCCAGCGTCCAATCAAACTTAAGGTTCAACCTTATGAATGGAGAACCTGCTGCTGGACTGGATCCGGCGAAACAATCAATTCCTGTTACGAACTTTCCTGGAATCAAAGTACTGCAATACTTTGATTTACTGCCTTCTCAAACCCTGTGGTAACAGGAGGAGAACAGGAACATGAAGAACCACAACGTTGCTGTGGTTTCCCCTAGAACAAGCCTTGGTACAAGTCTTAGAACAGTGAAGAACAACAAGAAAAGAGACTCGATTTGATACATTTGATCCAAAAATATGTGTTTTTCCATTTTTTTTATATGTTGCTCTGTCCTTCGCTCTGTCTCTGTCTCTGTCTTTGTTAAGTTAAGAAAATGCAATCTGTACATAAGCTCCAGAGAATGGTTTACCTATTTAATATCACCCCTGTAAATAACCCTGTATTTATAAAAAGAGAATTGTATATGTGCCTATGTTATTGTATCTAATTGAAAATCCAGAAATATATTTTTCATAAATAAATATCAAAAGTGCACCAGTCTGTCTACGCTATGACTTTAATTCCCTCCTTATTTTCCCTCTTGTTTTCCGCCCTTGTTTTCTCCGCTCACTTTCACTGTTAATCAATACTGCGTCTCCATGTTAATGAGTAACTGCTGCCACGTGTCCAACGTCCAAACACGTCCCTCCTCTCCCTCTCCTGGAGACACACAAATAGCAGCAGGAGTGTGTTCACACACCTGTCCTCAGGGACACTTTTCTCTCACTTCCTACCAACTTGAGTTGCAGGTTGAATCAAAGTTGATGGTCACTCAGTCGTTCTTGATGTTGTTGTTGGTGTGAGTGCAGAGGGAAGCCTGCCCCTAGTGTCTGCTGGTGGTCATAGAACATGGTGGAATTTTTTGACGTTTGACATTTTTTTTTACTGGGGCAGTTGGTGGCCTAGTGTTTAAGGAAGCAATTTTGGGTCCACAAGGCCCCCGGTTTGAATCCCCTTACTGCCAAATTACTGCTGAGGTCCACAGAGGTCCACAGAGCATGACATCGTCCCCACACACTGGTCCTCTGTGATGTGTTAAATACAGTGGTCACATTTCCTTGTGTGCAGTGGTGTGAATTACAAGGTCACAATGACAAGGAGTTTCCTTTCCTTTCCTTTCCTTTCCTTTCCTTTCCTTTCCTTTCCTTTCCTTTCCTTTCCTTTCTTTTCCTTAACTTTCCTTTTCTTTCCTCCCCTTAACTTTCCTTTCCTTTCCTTTCTTTTCCTTAACTTTCCTTTTCTTTCCTTCCCTTAACTTTCCTCTCCTTTCCTTTCTTTTCCTTCCCTTTCCTTTCCTTTCCTTTCCTTTCCTTTCCTTTTCTTTTCTTTTCTTTTCTTTTCTTTCCTTTCCTTTCCTGTCCTTTCTTAACTTTCCTTTCCTTTCCTTTCCTTTCCTTTCCTTTCCTTTCTTTTCCTTTCCTTTCCTTTCCTTTCCTTTCCTTTCCTTTCCTTTCCTTTCCTTTCCTGTCCTTTCTTAACTTTCCTTTCCTTAACTTTCCTTTCTTTTCCTTTCCTTTCCATTCTTTTCTTTTCTTATAGAACAACGGTGGCCTAATGGTTAAAGAGGTGGACCTGGGGTGGAAGACATGGGGTTCGAATACATGACTGAGGTGCTCCGAGTAGGACAGTGTCCAGACAACAAAGACAACAACAGTAACACAGGTGAAAGACCCGTGTGACCGCAGGGGACAAAAGAATGAGTGGGAAAAGTGTGAGTGAAGAACACACACGGCAGAAACCAAACACATGACACCTGTCATGACTCCGTCACCGTCTCTGGCCAGTCCTCCTCTCTCTCGCAGCTTGTTTTGAATACAGAGTCTGTCTCCACCCAGGCCTCCATCTGTGTGTGTGTGTGTGTGTGTGTAAGAAGAATGGGAAAACAGGAACAGGAAGGATAAAGGTGAGGACATGAATCAAATCCTTTCCTCTGTCTTCTTGTTCTGTCTCTACTTTCTCTCCCCACACACCCCTGTCCACCATCTCTCCCTCACCCCCTACCACGCCTCCCCCCACACACACAGGAGAACTCCAGCAAGGTCACACAACCACAGTGTTACTGATTGAGATAGATAGATAGATAGATCCTTCATAATTCCTCGGGAAATTATGGAAAAGGAGAGCCCATCCCAGATCGGACTCAAACCCACAATCCCTGGCTTAGGAGGGCAGTGTCTCATCCACTAGGCCACTGGGGCGTTTACATTTGTCATTTATGCCTCACTTTCTCTTTTATAGTTGTGATAAAATCCAATGTAGACGACAAAGAAGCACCGAGACGAGCGTCACGTGTCCTAATGGAGCCTCCTTTGACATCAGAGAGAAAAATCAGCTGCTGTGACCCGGGCGGTCAGAGGTTGTCCAGGGAGGAAGTGAGAGTGGAAGTGAGAGGTCAGAAAGTTAAAAGTGGGGAGACAGAAGAGGAATTTGGCTGAGAACGTCTGAGAAGGTCTTCTGCAACGTTACCAACGGCAGATGAACCTTAAGACTTTATCAACGACAGAATAAGGAGATTTTAAAGGTTATGATTGTGATGATTGTGATCATAACAGTTAATAGTAGGAGTGTGGAGTCGTAGTAAGATCCTTTATTTTAGGTCAGGCGTTTCTATCTGTATGAATTCTCAAGGGATTCATACAGTTTAATTGGTTCTAATACGGTTCTGGTTCAGTCACCTGGTCTCGGCCTCTTGTTCTTCTTCCTCTTCTCAGAGTTCAGACCTTTTTTTAATCTTCTATCAAAGCCAATTTTCCCTATAAATGTCATTTTTCAGGGTGTGTGTGTGTGTGTGTGTGAGATCAGACAGGTGTGACAGTGTCTGTTAGACTCATCATCACTGCGATAATGTCCTCCTGGTCGTCACGCCAACTCATCCTCCTGAAGACATTCCCACGATGGAGGAGGTTGGAGGTCAGCGCCCCAGAGGACGGTGGGAAATATGTGAGAAGTGAAGAACTGTCCTCCTGTACTTTAGTCCAGGTCCAGGTCTCATTCTCTATTTATGGATTTTAGTTTGTGTAAAAACAGTAATTCTTTTAGGGAAATGTTTGGGTTAAAACTTAAAATTGATTATTGAACAATCACTAAATAAAGGGATAAATATAAAAAATGAAAATATAATGAAAAAACACCAAATATATTCCTAATCCTAACATTATAATTAATGAAAGTAAGTACATTTTTAATTGGTCATTTGATATTATTTGCTTTTATGTTCTTTTTAATTTTTTTATTAAATTATATATATTTTATATATTACATATTTATTTGTATTAATATATAATGATATAAATATATTTTCTGCATTGTTGTTAAATTACATTTTCTACATTACAATAATGACTTTTACACCAGCACTTAAACCATGTGAAAATGATATAATATAAAAAAATATATATATAAATAGTAATAATGATAAATAAAGATGAAATTGTATTTTCATGGTTTATTTTATATTTAAACATGTTTAAATGTTACATTAAAACAATTCAAAAGTAAATATTACAGTACAAATCTTGTTTTTATTTGTAAAACATAATATACATAATAATATTAGAAATATTACATTTTTATGAAAAATATAAATTAAGGAGGTTTTTTTTTTGGGCGGCCGTAAATCAAACCACTCAGAGCAACATTTTTAGAAACTTTGTACACATTCTTCTCCAGGTCAGTTGTTCTCAGTTCTTTTCAGTGATGCAGCCCTGGTGAAGTTATCCATTTCGTGCAGAAAATCACTTAGTTAATGATTTGTAGTTGATCAAACCCACGACACAGCGTCCAATAACAACCTGACGATTCTTCACCGTGGTTCTGATCTGTGAGATGAACTGGAGAAAATGAAATCCCACAGAGTGTAATCTGAGTCAGCGGTGAAGCTGCAGACAGAGAGAAAAATTTACAACCAGCCATCCATCAATTAGAGAGTGTGGGAACTGGAGACACAGGGAGACATGGGTGTCAGAGTAGAGACAGACAGTGGACACGTATCATCACATTCAATACATGTTATTTTCACTCTAAACAGTCAGTTCACTGGTAGATCAGACGCCATGGAAACGTCAGCGTGAAGATGATCTGGACTGGAGTTTTGGTGTCAGAAAAATCTTTTTTTCCTGAGGTTTTTGAACTACCCACCCCAACCTACCCCCCCATCTTCCCTGTGAAACTGTATACTGTGAGGAAGACCAATTAGCATAATGAAAGATTAATGCAGCAGAACTTCAGAGGAGAGTAAAGGGTCAGAGTGATGATTAGATCCAGCTGATTTCCTCAGACCAATCAGACGGTGCTGAGAGAAACTTTGATTTATTGGAGCTGTTTGTTTGTTTATCATTCGTTCAGGAATGTCCTGGGAACAGGAACAGCTGTCTCTCTCCCTCTCGCTCTTCCTCTCTCTCCCTCTCTCACCCTCTGCCACACAGCCAGTCTATGCTTGTGTTAAGTCACCCATTGATGGCTGAGTGTTGGTAGTCTACCACGCCAATCATTCCATGGAGTTTGTTTGTGCCAAAAGCTGCTTAATATACAGAAAAGACATCCGTCCCTGAGTTACTGCCACCAATCTGACTCAAAGACTGAACTCTGGATCTTTGGATCAAATACAGTATTGTTTTCTGGAATATTTTAATTTTAGCCCTGAACAGCGGACTTCCAGGAACGTGAGCTCAGCAGAACGGAAGCAACTCCTCCCCCTGTTGTCAGCTTCTCTGATAACCTCAACTCCATACGCGCGCACACACACACACACACACACACACACACACACCAATTATCAGGTTTCATTCCCAACTCTCTGCCACACGGAGAGGATGGATTGGATAATATGGCAAAGGTGTCTGAAGCAGAAACTTCCAGAGGAAACCGATGTGGATGGAGAAAGATAAGAAGACTGTAGTCCACGCAGTCGGATATCCAAGCAGGCAAGACCAAGGTCAAGCTGCAGTTTACGACACACAATTCAGCAAATGAACATTTATTCGGATAGTACTGGACAGAGGCAAAAAGTCACGACCATAAGGAGGATTTTGGCAAAAAAAAAAAAGAATACTCTTTTTTACAATAACTACATTAAAATGTATTCACTTCATTAAATCTATTTTTTTTCTGACCAGCAAACTCACAAAAGTTGGATTTTACCAAAACCTTTCATGAAGAATTACACTAAATTTCACAAAACACATTTCTTTAATTTGACAATCTGACCAAAAAAGTTCTTAAAACATTCCGTAATATTTTAATTCAGAACAAACCTTTTGAAAACCATTTTATGTCTTTTTTTTATCACAATATAAACATTTCTGACCAATCACAGGTAAGATTATAAAAGAATATCTTTAGTATCTGTGCAAGATGTTAAAATTTTGATCGTAAAAATGTCTAAATATTGGGAAAAATTACGCAATTGTTTGTAATAAAAAGTATTTTAAAATCTCACAAACATGACAAATGTCAAAATAAGGATTTAATCAAGAAATTCATAAGATATTTTTCCATAAAAGAATCAAAAAATGCCAAAATGTGATGATAGAACAATGTTTATTTAAGCTTCTGAATAAAAAACTAAACCGGCATTTGTTTCCAAAAATAAGTCTCAATTTGATCCTCTAAAAACAATTAAAAGGAAGAAAATTGCTCTGATTTAATAATAGATTTAATTTTTTTGGAACAATGTAAATCATTTTCTCCACTGGTAAGGTTTCATGACTAACGGATGCAATTTTTATTGCTTTCTGAGAACGGTTTGAGAATCTTACAATGTTCTCAAAGGTTGAGCAAAAAATTACGTTCCTATGGTTTTGAAGGACAATTAGGGCATTTTTGTTCATTTTCGAGGTTGATGAAATGTTGATGTACCAAAAATGTGTATTATTCATCAATTTAAACCATAAAATTGTGCACACTTATGGTTTTTAAAAGAAATTAATACTTTTCTATTCATTTTTGAAAACTTTTTACTTTTGAAGATCTGTTCAGAATCTTCTGGGTATGTTCTTAAATGTTGAACAAATGTTGATGTACCAAAAAATTATATTATTTATCCATGTAAACCATAAAATTCTGAATTATTATGGTTTTTAAGAGCTATTAATGCTTTTCTATTCATTTCTGAGAACTTTTTTTATTTTTGAAGATTTTTTCAGAATCTTTTTGGTTTATTCTCAAAGGTTGATGAAATGTGGACGCACCAAAAAAGTATATTATTTATCAATTTAAACCAATACATTTTGCATTCTTATGGTTTTGAAGAGAAATTAGGGCATTTTTCTTCCTTTTTGAGAATTTTGTATTTTTTAAGATATTTTCTAAATCTTCCTGGTATGTTCTCAAAGGTTGAACAAAAGTTGGATACCAAAATAAGTGTATTATTTATCAATTTAACCCATAAAATTCTGAATTATTATGGTTTTTAAGAGCAATTAGTGCTTTTCTATTCATTTCTGAGAACTTTTTTTTATTTTTGAAGATTTATTTCAGAATCTTTTTGGTATATTCTCAAAGGTTGATGAAATGTTGACGCACCAAAGAAGTATATTATTTATCAATTTAAACCAATAAATTTTGCATTCTTATGGTTTTGAAGAGAAATTAGGGCATTTTTCTTCCTTTTTGAGAACTTTTTATTTTTTAAGATAATTACTAAATCTTCCTGGTATGTTCTCAAAGGTTGAACAAAAGTTGGTTACCAAAAAAGTGTATTATTTATCAATTTAACCCATAAAATTCTGAATTCTTATGGTTTTTCAGAGAAATTGGTGCATTTTTATTCATTTCTGAGAACTTTTTATTTTTTAAGATTATTTCAGAATCTTCTAGGCATGTTCTTAAAAGTTGAACAAAAGTTGACCTTTCAAAAACGTATATTATTTATCAATTTAAACAATAAAATTGTTCATTCCTATGAATTTAAAGAAAAATTGGGGCATTTTTGTTCATTTCTGAGATCTTTTTATTTTTTTTTAATTTCTTAAGATATTTTCAGAATACTCTTGATATGTCCTCAAAGGTTGATCAAAAGTTAGCATACAAAAAAGTATATTATTTATCAATTTATACCATGAAAGTGTGCATTCTTGTGTTTTTTTTTTTAAAGAAATTGCTGTATTTTAATTCATTTCTGAGAACTTTTTATTTTGGAAGATGTTTTCAGAATTTTCTGAGTATGTTCTCAAAGGTTTATCAAAAGTTGACAAAAAATTGACGTACCACAAACGGGGCATTTTTCAACCATAAAATTGTTCATTCCTTTGGTTTCGAAGAGAAATTGGGGCATTTTCGTTCATTTCTGGGAACTTTTTATTTTTTTTTAATTTCTTAAGATATTTTCAGAATCCTCTTGGTATGTCCTCAAAGGTTGATCTAAAGTTAGCATACAAAAAAATATTATTATTTATTAATAGTATAGTAGTATTTTTAGTTCGTATTTTTTAAGAAATTGCTGCATTTTTATTCATTTCTGAGAAATTTTTATTTTTTAAGATTTTTCAAGAATATTCTTGGTATGTTCTCAAAGTTTGATCAAAGGTTGACATAACAAAAAAGTATAATATTTATCAATTTAAGCTAAAAGAAATTAAATTCCTGTTTTTTCCATTATTCATTTCTGTTGTTATTATGAGATATTAGGTCGCTTTTACTTTTTTATGACAATTTTTTATTTTTGAAATTTTTTTCAGAATCTTCTTGGTATGTTCTTAAAGGTTGATCAAAAGTTGAGGTACCAAAAAGTATCTTATTTATCAATTCTGACCATAAAAATGACCACCACTATAATTTTGTGGACAAAAGACTACATTTTTATTCATTTCTATTTTTTTTTCCAGGATGTTCTCACTGTGTTCTCAAATGTTGATCTGAAATTATGGCATTTTACTTCCTTTTTGAGAACTTAACCCTAACCCTAACCCTAACACTTATTTTTTAAGATATTTTCTGAATCTTCTTGGTATGTTCTCAAAGGTTGAACAAAAGTTGGTTACCAAAAAAAAGTGTATTATTTATCATTTTAACCCATAAAATTCTGCATTCCTATGTTTTTAAAAGAAATTAGTGCATTTTTATCCATTTCTGAGAACTTTTTATGTTTGAAGATCTGTTCAGAATCTTCTTGTTATGTTCTTAAAGGTTGATGAAATGTTGACGCACCAAAGAAGTATATTATTTATCAATTTAAAC
>JAFBJS010054648.1:6672-16695 GCA_016785265.1 Paraplagusia blochii | reverse complement strand
GTCCTGAAAAGTCCCCTCTCCCAGACTGCTGCCTTCTGTCCCTTGTCCCTGCCTGCGTCCTGCTGTCCTTCTTCCCTCTTCTTCGTCTTCCAGTACCAGTCACTTTTGTTTTCCGTAGTCAGGCTGATCCTGACACATTTTGCTGCTGCTCCGTGATCTCACAGAGGAAGAATGAGACCGCTGCCTGGCCCATTTACTTCTACCCTACTCACTTAGTCTTCCTCTCCCTCCTTGCCTCCCACCCTCCCTCCCTTCTTCCCTCTCTCTCTCACTCGCTGGCTTGCCAAAGGAAAAGGTGGAGGAGAGTGAAACCCGACACGTCACTTCCTCTTGGATCAGATAGTCCCCCTCTTCACTCCGGCCATTGGCCTGAAGAGCTCTTCTCATGCAAATGAGCGCTGGCCTTTCCACCCACAGTCCTCTGCACCGTCTCTGCCTCTCTGTGTCCCCCTGGCTGTGAGAGGCAGGCATTGCTGCGATGTGCTGCCAAGACTCTGGCAGGCAGTGCAGCGTACTGCACATGAGCACAAGGCATCATTACCTCATCTCATTGTCTCTAAACAGATTGCCGTTCCATTGTCACACAGCCATAAAGAGCCCATAACTCACCTCAGAGCTGAGGAAAGTGGATGAGTGGTGGGGGGTGGGGTCGGGGGGTGGTGGGGCAGGGTCAGTGTTTAGATCATGTCAGCTCTTTCTCAGTTTCACTGTGAAAACTACTGCACATAATAAGAGAAACTCAAAACCCTGTGTGAGGTTACAGAGCCATGAATCAGGTTTTCCAACCTATTTTATTTCACGCTGTTAGCTCGTGGACCGGTCAGTTTGGCAATTTCCAAGGAACTACCACATGAGGTACTAAAACGTCAAGGTAAGGATTTCTAATATTAACCTTTGCCAATATCAGATTGTGTCAATATATGATATGTTACATTGTTACCCCCACAAAACTGAAGAAAACTTCTCAGAACTTTACAAAGAAGAAGAGGAAAAAAAGAAAAAGAAGAATATCAGGCCCATAATATCTGTCATTTTTAGATCTGACACAGTGATGAGCATTAGCTTATATTTATTATTTATAACTATAAATCTTTTTTTTTTTTCAAGAGTCTTCACTGAGGATCTTCAGCCCCCATTTTGCCCTATCACTATAGATAATGGTTACACAGTGTAGCACCTGCTGTCAATCAATGTGGAACTAATTATTTAACATTTTTACAGGTATTATTACCATAATAACTATTACACTGCAGTGTGGGCAATGGTGGCCTAGTGGTTCAGGAACTTGGTGTCCGAAGGGTTCCAGGTTCAAATCCACCAGGTGACAAGTTGTTTCCTTTCCTTTCCTTCTTATTTCTTCTTTTATTTTTTCCATTAGGGATGTCTGAAATAACCTTTTCTGCAGATATACAACAAGTCATTACTGTTACAAACATTTCATTTCTGATTCTAATATCAAAATATTCTGATACACGCCTGGATTTATTTATTTAATTAATTATTATTATTTAATCCACCGTAATACAATAAGATTTGTAAATTAGCTGCAATGCTGCCATCTAGTGACAATTTAATTTAAACATACAGCCGTTGATCCCCAAAACAGTTATTAGAGTACACATCAACTCTTGGTCCAATCATTTCAACCTCATCTTTAACTTTTCACAATGTTTCCTTCCCTTGAGTCGGATTTTAATGATCAAGCTTTGAAAACCTTTTATTCCTTTTCAGTTTCCACCGATATCTGAACTTCAGATGATCAGATGATGATGGCAGGACCGACATTAAGTCTTTATCGCTGCACTGCAGGCCCTTCTCAGCCAATCAGTGCCCATCGCTGTGGGAAAAGTTTATCGATTGATTTTGACTGAATTTGCATAAAATGAATAATTAGCTCATCTTTTAAAGGTGAAAGATTCCTGGCAGAAACTTAAAGAAAAGGACAGAACCTGGGCGTCTCTGATCTGGACAAGTCTGTAAGTAAACCACTGTGAGGGATTTGCAAAAACAATAACTACAGTCACACTGATCATAAAACAAGACTGGGTTTAGTTCTGGACAAATACAACTCCCACAGGTCTGAGAGTCCAGGTTCTGAGAGTCCTATATATCTCCAGATATACGTATCTCCATATCTCATCCAATGAACTACACGCTCTACACATGCTTTTCCTATTAACTGTTTTTCTTCCACCATATTTTCTCGTAAAGTAAACAGTATCTTCTACATCCAACAAATGAACGAATCTGAACAAATGTCACATTGTGTCATCAGCTCTGGTTCCAATTCAGTTGGAGCATTCCATACACACACACACACACACACACACACACACACACACACACACATAGACATACGACCAGGACAGCGCGGTCTGTGAGCGTGACGCTCCACAGCCGACTCTATCATGATGACCTACAAATGACAGGCACGGAAAGCCATCACCATCAGATGAGGAGATGTGGGTCAGTCAGAAAATGTTGACATGTGGCTTCATAACTGCTGTGTACGTGGACTGAGAACGTCTTGTTCCTGTACCTGCCTGACACCCCAGGTGTGCTCTGGGGTTGAGGCCCAATTGACAGTCAGCGTTGAGGGTGGACCAGGCAGGGACAAACTACGGACTGTGCAGCTTGTGAAAACTGTCCAAATTATATAATTGAATTCCCTGTAATGACCATGTTTTACATATAGATGGCATAGAAAACACTGAAAGCATTTTAACATGTCCATGTTTAATATATGTTTATATGAATCAGCTGTTGAGTATTTTATTTATTTATGTTAGATTTTAGCAAATCTCTTATTTTGAAAGGCACACTCTACTGAATAAAATATTTTGATTTTTGACCAGCTGTTCGTGACCCATTCAGAATCGGTCTGAGACCCAATTTTGGGTCAGGACCCACCAGTTGAGAACCACTCCAATAGAGAGTAATCTCAAGCAACCTGCTGACAATCTGGAAGTAAGGCAGGCTTAATACGCACCAACCACTGTGTGGCCCAATCAAAAGTTATGTCACATTTAAAATGTCAAAAATTGTACAAATTAAAAGTTTATGTCAAATGTGTTGTTGTTTTTTTTGTTCTTCCTCGCTCGATGATTGATGTTTTTCTAAAACATTTTGGAATAATTCACAGCCATCCTGACATTAATCTGTTTTTTCTTTGATAAATGCTTGTTTTTAAGCTTTAGGATCCTCTTTATTCTGTAGTTAAGGCACTTCAGCGTTCCTTCCTAATTTAACAGCAGGTCTCTTAAAACTGTCATCAGGATCTCATCCAAAGTATAGCAGCCACATCCACACTGGCTTTAATGCCTGAATGAGATGTAAAAAAAAAAAAAAAAAAAAGTCATTTGCTGTGATTTGTCTCATGATTTGACAGAAAGGTTTTCCTGAAGCTTTAACCTCGTTTCTTTATTCAAGGGTATGTGTCCTACACGTCCTCCAAAAGTGGACTCTATCAGGTTGTACATAGAAGTGACTTCTATCTGGCGAGGATATATTAATCCTTGTTCCTCTTCATCACCCAGCAGTTCATTCCAGTGTAGATTAAAACCTCATCTTGAATACTAGCAGCACGTGTGTGTGTGTGTGTGTGTGTGTACTCCTGGTTTTCTTTAGTCACTTCATTCTTCCCTCCATTCACGTGGTTAATAACTTCATTAACCTCTGTCAGCTCTCTGCTCGGGTCCAGCTCTGATGCACACTAATTGATGGAGCTGCAGAATGTTATTGCTAGTGATGTAGGAACGGAAGTGATTTTTGTCACTGTCAATAAAACCATGGCCAGAAATCAGCTCTGAAATTAAACTGAATTATGAGCCTTTTTTGTTATATTTGTCCAGATTAATGTAGATTAAGTGGAAGCAGACTTTTAAATGGACAAGAAATTAAAGAAAGACTGGTCTAATCATTTTTTCCATGACTGTATATCAGACCTGGATAAACTAAGGTGCGGGGGCCTGATGCGGTCCGTTTGGCATGTTACGCCATTCTTTTAGTATTATAGACGTTATTCATGACTTCATGTCATTAATACTCCTGACCCCAGGACCCATGTGGCCTGTCCGTCCAAATATCTGCCCAGTCCTGATTTGTACTGCCTGGATTTACAACTGGCCTTTCAACTGTGTTACTAACGCGACTCATGGTTTGACACCACTACCGTATCGTGTTTGCAAGTTTGTAGTGGAGTTCCAATTTAAACGGCTGCAACACCCTATAGGTGAATGTCAAGCAACAATCTCTCCGATGTCAAATACCTGTTGCCACTCCGCAAAAACAACTCCTTCCGTCTACGCTAGAACATCAACCAACATCAAGGTGCACCGTACTAAAAGGCACAGTCTCAGTTTTGTGTGCTATTACTTTATTTAACACACACATAAGGCGCACCTGATCATAGCGCGCAGGTTTTATATAAAATCCACGCCCACACTTCCCCCTTTAAGGTTCTCATGGTGTCCTCTACTACGTCCGCCTTACAACAACACACACACAAGCATACAAGTGTGCGTATTAAAAAAAGAGCGGGAGCAAAACATTGCCCACACTTCCTCCTTTAATGTTCTCATGGTGTCCTCTGCTATGTCCTCCACTATAGGGAGCGCCGCACATTTTGAAGAAAATCTGCGCCTTATAGTCGCGAATATACAGTAATATGGTCAGCAGATGGACACAACAATTGGAAAAACTTGCTCAGCTTATGCAGGTAAGAATAGTTTTCTTATCTACAGTAGTAATGTTATTTAAATGGCCTCAAATTATCTCAAATAACAATCATAGAATATAACATGACAACTTGGCTCACAAACAGCATCTCCGAACCTACTTGGTCAGAGATGTATTTTCAAGGAAGCCGATCTATCTCTAAATCACATTTGTTCATGATTTTTTTATGATTTGATTCAGATTTATGACACGGAGCACCACTTGGCAAACGCCTCAGTTCAGCACCACGAAAAAAACAAAGGGTGTTTTTGAGAGTGAAACAAAGTTTTCACCAAACTCTGATGAATGTGACATTTGGTACTGATACATTAGGTCAACCGCTTTGCCAGTGGTTTATTATTTGCCACACGTAGCAGTGATGGCACAAAAGCTCCATTGTTCTACACAATACAGACACGCACACACGCACACACAGGCTGAAGAACATAATAGGATGGCTTCGTCTCCAGATATGAAACTCATTTCCTGCGATTGTGTGTATCGACCCTGCAATTTTTAATATTAGATTTGTATTGTTGGGTCATGTTGGGGAGTGTGTGCCAGTGTTTGTGAATCCATTTTTCTGTGGCTGCCTCAGTTGATGATCACCGGTTCATTTCAATATCTCTTTAAAACCATGATCTGAGCCGTGGTATGTGAGACCTGGGGGCTCTGCAGTGATTAGGGATCAACAGAAAATATGGAATAGATTATTTTGCAAATTGCCACCTTAGAGACAAAAGGCTCTGGGTTCAGAGGCCGATTTGTCTTCCAATTACCAGGAGAGTGAATTTGCATCAGATGGCAGTGGTGACTTGGAATAGGGAACTTCAGCCCGAATGGTTTCAGGTTGAAGTCCACCAGCTTCCAAGTTACGACTGAAGATGGCACCATTACAATGACACGGAAGGAACAGCTATCACCAACGTTTGCTTGCGCCACATACTGGTCAAAAGTCTGAAATCACAGGCCGCCCTTTAAGGCATTTAAGGTGGACAAATATAACAAAATAAAATGATACGACCGGCCTTAAAAAACTAGTAAACTTTGTTTTACTAGTTTCACTGTGTATCAACTTTATTAGCAGAGTCCTCGTAACATCTCACCTGTCTTTTGGTCTCCAAGTGGCAAAGATATTTTGATGGTTTTATCAGTCAGTTAGAAAACCTCCAACCTCGTCTGATGCAACACAAGAAATCCACATTTCAAGATCACGGAATTGTCTCCTAAATAGAATTGTTAAAGTTTTCTTCTTCTCAATCTTCACTAGCTCTTCTATCCTGGACTGAAAAATGTAAAGATGTTTTTTTTGTTAATTTTGCTCGTTTTGTAGTTTCAATTAAGCATTAATGTATTACGTGTTACAGGCCAAAGCAGAGGCAAGTCATGTGACCAAGGCAAGCATCTCAATGTGCAAGTGTCAATCATGGACAGATGTGGGGAGAGAATACGGTAATTTTTCAAAATAAAGGAATAAAAATCTGCTTTTAACACAGGAATTTCCCTGGAAGACTGGAAGATAACCATGTCTCTGGGGCAACAGTCGCTACGATTGCCACCCAAATCACACTGCTCCGTAATGTCAACCTTCCTGTAGATGGTGACCCCACTGGAATTATGTGGGTCAGGATGGAGCACCTCAGTGGTTACCTGGCGGACTAGAATCTGAAGCCTTGTGGCCTTAAGTCTGGTTCCTTTAACACTAGGATTCTGTAATAACTGGTAAAGTTAGTATTTATTAAAGTTATTAACATTAGTATTATTAGTCCCAATATCCATTAACCAGCTAAATAAATGGAAGTCTGACTCGACACGCAAGTAGCTTTTTTCCCCACAGGCCTCTGCTGTGTCTCATGAGGTCAACAGTCTTTTTATCAGCTATAATCTGCAGCTGCAATATGGGACAGCGGCACAGTGTGAATGAATCCTATTCACTGCACAGTGACAGCCATTCACAGCCGCTCAGGCCATTATCATAAAACTGAGGCATGAATGCCATTCCGTCAGAGCGGCATAAAGGGAACAAAAGACACTGGATACCGATTGTAGAGGGATACACACTCACTTTACACTGTACTCACAACCATGAGCTACAGAGTTATTGGTCCAGCCCTGATTGGATGCAACGCACCAGCTACACACCAGCCACCATTAGAAATAAAATATATTTTTTTATTAATAGAAATGATAACAGCAGCAGCAGCAGATGTTTTAAGTTGCAAATGCACAGGCATCTCGTCCTAAACCCTCCAAAAAAAACAACGTGGCCCCTTTGCCAGAAAATGACAAAGCAGAAAATGAGTGCAGCCGAGGGCAACGCTTCTCCGTCTCCATCAGACAATCCGCTCTTTGATGGAGAAGTGAACTGACAGCTACTGTAGGAAACGTCACACACAGCCCCGGGCTTTTGTCGAGCGCAGACCCATTCACCTTCCCGGTTTCCCCTCCAAGACCGTCACCATTCTCTCTGTGCTGAGCAGCGTTGCTGCCTCTCCTGCAGCGGACAATGTTCAAAAAGCGGAAACAGACGAAAAAGAACTCGGAAAAATGTCAGATGAAAGTCACCTTTCTGTGACTTGAAACAGACCAGTCAGCTTTAAAAAGACCTGGATCTTGGGCAGAAGATGTTTAGACTCACGTGTCTTCACTTTTGTTGCATAAACAGCTAAAAATAATCATTTATTGGATGGAATTAGGTGTAAATTAACCCTTTTTTTGAGGTCAGTGGGTTAAATATAGAAAAAATGCTCTTTTGCAGACATTTCATGAGTAAAATATGCAATATTTTTTACAAAAACTGAAATAATAGTCTCACAAAAATGGCTTTGCATGATGTTAAAATTATATAATACATTTATGAGCGGAGTACCAGCAGCCGTGAGACAGGGACAGGACTTTTAAAGACGAATTAAGTGCCATCATTTCAGTGCAGGAATATAAAAATGTTTGATAAAACCTCTGTGTGCTGAGTTGTCAAACAGATGCTTGTGTCATCACTGTTTTCCAACGGTTTTATTGTTCATATCACCCACATGCAACATTAACACAATTTTACGATTGTCGTAATCATGGAAATAACCCCCGAAATACGGCGCGGGTGTTTTAATTACAGCAGGTCACATATTGCTCCATCACAGATTCCATAAATACCAAATGTCTGGAATAGATTCGGTCACGCTGTGTCAAATATCACAATAAAATCCTGTTAGTCACAAACCACAAAACGTTACTACTCCACTCCATGCTGCAGGACCTACCTCGGCTTGTGATGCCCCCTGCAGGCAATCAAATAGCCTGCAGAACACCTAGAGAACAAGGGCAGATCACAGAAGTGATCAAAGACGGCAAACACACCAAAAAATAAAAAAAATCTTTGAAATGTTCTAAATATGTTCTGCATCTGTCATCATGAAAAACTTCGCTGTCATTGGCTGGTGACTCAATATAGACTTATCAGTAAAAACACCTTCATGGCCCAGTTCCGTTGAGCACTGTGTGAGGTTTAAGATGCTTAACTCCCCGTGATCGATAATGTCTGATTCTCCCGTCAAGATTCATTTCTACACACTAATCCGTTTCAGGGTCAAACAGGAAGGTAAACAACCGTTCAGACTGACATTCATATCTATGATCATAAATGAGTGTCAAGTCGACCCTAATCCTAATCTGCTCTGGGAGGAGACCAGTGGACCTGGTGCACAATCCAAAAACTGATTGGACCAGCAATTCATGGCATTGCATAGGTTTAATAGGAGATTGACAGGCATGAGGAATGTCCTTGTGAATAACCTTAGGTCTACATAGAGTTTAGGAGAAAATACTAGATGTTTACCCTGAAGGAACCAACAGAAATGGGTAATATTTTTTGTCTAAAATGGGCTTCAAATAGGTGGACAGACAGGAGGCAGAGGTTTTCTTAAGGGGTGACTAGGATGGACAGGATCAAGAAGGTTTGGAAGGAAGGAGAAGCCACAAGTCAGATTGAGATGGTTTGGACATGTTCAGATGAGGAACAGTGGTTACATTGGTGAAAGAGTGATCCTAGAGATGGAGCTACCAGGTAGGAGATAAAGAGGAGATTGATTGAGCAGTGAGGGAGGACATGGAGTGAGAGTTGGAGAGTAGAAGATACAGAAGACAGGGTGAAGATGGAAATTGTTGGTCCACGGTGGAAACCCTTAAAAAAGGGGTGAAAGTTAAAGAAGAAGAGGAGGAGACAGTCCCTGACAAGTACAAATAGTTTCTCTGGGAATCAAACCCAGGACTCTCTGCTCCAGGTCTGCTGCTGCTACACGCTGTGGAACCGAATTTAGTGGCATCAAAAGAAACTACAGTTGTTGTGATGCATATAATAGCAAAAATCAGTCCAAACTAACTCCTAGAATCTCCTTGGAATAACCAGAGTATTTTTTTTTCTTCTGTCCCAGAAGATTTTACTATTTTTCCTCCGTTGCTCCATGGTCGTCAGAGGAGCACATTGGTTTCAGACGCCTAAGGCCTCCTTGGCCATGCACATTAAGCAGCTGCTTCTGCCCAAACGGCAGGATTTCACAGATCTTAACATCAACAAGGACAGGACATTCAAGGAGAACGCAGCCGGAAGAAAACCCTGAATCTAAACCCAAAACATAAACACGGACACAGAACCACTGCCCACACAAAAGTCTTTATAGAAAACAAAGCAGTGCACGTGCTGACACCTGCATACGCAATTGTGCGATAAACACACAGATGGTTCGTAAATGTAACACACTTGTCAGGGTTGTATACCCGGAAATGCAGGCTCAGCTAAAACGATAATCGTGACATGATATCATGAAGACACAACACGTTCTCTGCTGTTATTCAAAGCGTGGACTGACAGACCATGACCTGCATCAGCATACGGAGAATAAGGTTCCAGCTAAAGGAAGCAGGTTTGATTCACGCTGTGCTTTAAATAACTTCCCCTCCTGACCTGGAAAAAAAGCTCACAGTAATCAAACCCAGCACACACACACACACACATACTATATGTGTACAGTACATACATACATGGCAGCATCTAAATATATAAATACATCCAATGCTAAATCAAATTTATTTTTACTCGCTAGCATTTATGTACTTGTCATAAACAGATTAATCACAACAACCTTAAAGTATTTCCTTACATGTGTCCCTTCATGTTGTCCCTTTTTCAGGGGTTGCCACAATGAGTCAACATTTTCCATCTCCCCCTGTCCTCTGTATCTTCTACTCTGACTCCAAACTACCTCCATGTCCTCCCTCACTGCATCCATCAATCTCCTCTTTGTCTCCTACCTG
>JAFBJS010054647.1:34880-159767 GCA_016785265.1 Paraplagusia blochii | reverse complement strand
GCTGACATGTGACTCTCACCACAAGATAAGGTCAGAGCTGTTTTTTTTTCTGTTTAAGTCCTCAGGCTACTGTTTGCAAGGTGATCTTTTCCCTTCTCCGTTCTGCTTTGTTGGTAAAATCAGAAATTTCAGCTCTGGGCGTTACCATGAAGTGACCATGGGCAGAGCACTGAGGGACATCTGTGACAAGCTATCGAATAAGGTGAGGTCAAAGCACGGGACAATGAAGTTCAGAATTTAGAGTGAGCCTTCAGTCGTAGCTCATTTCTAGCTGGGGGGTGGGGGGGGCTTAAGGCAAAGATAAGCAATATAAATCACCACTTTATTTGGCAACAAGGTTAAGCATCCTCTATTTGGCATGGCACTCAGGAAACAATGTCACTTGGCAGCTGGGAGTGAAGCGCTGTACTGAGAAAGAAACGTTTGTGAAGCTGGAAAGACTACAACATAAAAGGACAGGTGGAAAAGTTGGACGACAGAAGGTGATTTTAATTAGTAACACACGTAAGAATAAGTTTCAACATGAACAGCTTTCAAAGGTTTTATCTAGGGAAGTTCAACCTTTCTGGCCGACTGACATTATATTAGCAATATTATGTTATATCTGTAAGAATGAAAATCGCTTTGTCTTCTTATGATAAAAGCCTATACCCAATGCATGGGTTTCGTTGAATGATTTGTGACACAACAAAAGGTTTTGGTGGAAAAAAAACATATAAGAAAGTAGATGTCACTAGAGGGCAGCATTGCAGCTTATTCAGTCTATCCAGTTCAATCATCGAGTGTATGCACAATTGCAACTTGTTCAGTTGTTTGTATCGATAAATAAATAAGTATTGCCAAGTCTATATCAGTATTGGTGGATATTGGAATCAGAAATTGGATGTTTGGACAATATTAGTGCAACAAATATCAGCAAAAAGTTATTATTAGAGATTCACAAGCTTTATTGTCATATCATTGTTTGGTGGTACGTTCTCTCTGATCACCTTTTTCTTTTCTAAAAGGATAAATATTGAAGATCAATCCAAATTATTTAACTACGTAGGTTGTTGATCCCCATTATTGATTGATTTTCTTCCAAATCTGAAAAAAAGCTTAAATTTGTTGATGACAATATTAGTGACACAGGTGCTTAAATGATAAAAGACTTGAGACGATTTTTTAAACAAATTGTCTTAGATGTTTTCAGTCAACAAATAGGTGTGAAAAGCTGAGGAACTAAGCTAAGATCAACAGAGAAAGACAGATGAAATGATGAAGCTGGTAGACAGGCGTAAGATTCAGGGAAGACAGAAAGAACATGTTTGGACCAAAGATGGATGAAGGAGCTGAGGAGGCAGATGATTGGCTGCGGCATCTGGAGTATCAGAGGGTTAGGTAGCAGCTCCGGCAATAAAATAGGATGTTTTAAACTTTTTCATAAAGATTATTGTTCACTAAAAATAATAAATCCAATTAAACCATGCAGCATTAAATGCCACACGTCTGTTTGTTTCCCCCTTTTTAAATGCCACATGGTAAAGAACAGAGATAATTATTCTACGTTTGATATCAGTGAGTTCATGTGGTTTTACTGGATATCTGTGTTATGAGACAATTAACAGCTGACATTTAAAAGTTATGGTTCCATAACGTTGGTTTGGAGGTTGACGTACTGTATGTCACGATCAGAAAAAAAAAATTCCTATCAAAGATCCACTTTCACTTGGCGGAAAAATGAAAAAAAGTTGTTTTTTTTTCTTTTTTGGCTCATCTTGACAGTTAACTTTTTCCAAAGCAGTGGATTCTCAATAGCTGAAGGTGAGTCCTTCACCAAAGGAATATCACACACAGCAGTTTCAGAAAAGGTTGTATGGTTTTCTTCTAATTGTCAAAGTCCTCAACCTCAGATCAACCTCTCATATGCTTATGTTCATTCATCCATCTTAATCGGCCTATCTATTATTGGTGTTCTGAAGTATTTCCCTACCAGCAGCGGAAATTTATAGCCATATCTGAAGTTGTTTCCTACCCATAATTTCTTCCTACCTTCTACTTTAAGGTGGTGGCATATTTTTATCACCCATAATATCTTCCTCCCTAAAAGGATGCTAGTGCCCTTGTCTTACAGCAAGATGAATGATCACTTGGGGTGTACAATCTTTCTGTGTCGATATCATGGATTGGGAAATTGAGCATTCGGTTTTATTTGACCAGGGGTATCCAAGATAGCGTCAATGGTCATTTATCTCTATACCACGCCCTTTGACAGACCGACCAACTCTCCACAGTCTAGTCCTGTGTTGCCCAAGGACCGCTAGGACTGGACACCGACTGTAAAAGATGAATGAATTCTGCCACTGCCTGCTCAGCGTCCATGATTCATCTGAACGGTCCCACTGTCTCCAGAACATATATATTGCAAACCCTTTGTGCATCGCTCTATCATCGCTTTAAGACAGTAACTTGTCACATTTGTAGTCTCCTTTGTTGTGTTTCATTATTCACGTCAAGAGCAGAAACGGGGTCTCCACCTATTGTACTGTTGATTATATAGAAAAACTTAATAATGGTCCAATTAGAGACAACACTTTTCTCGTATGGGAAACACATCCTGGATGATGGCTTGAGGTATCTATCTATCTATCTATCTATCTATCTATCTATCTATACATCCATCCATCCATCTACTTTTCTGTCTGTAGGTCTACCTTTTCTTCTGTAGGTCTGTCTGTCTATGTACCTGCCTGTCGATCTTTCTATCTGTCTATCTGCCCATCCATCCCAGCACAGTCATTAACATGCAGCTTGATGGTAGCTTGCAGAGCAGCTCTAATAACTGTTGAGAAGCCTTTATCCAGTCTGCCATTCCACGCAATCCATCAAACCCCTGTGTCAGTCATTGTGTCAGTGGTTGACTTATTTACTGATCTGCACTCAGTGAGGTTGGACGTCTGACCTGGGGTTGAAGACTTGACGTCAGGCATTAAAATGGTATTTAAAGTTTTGCTGAAGAGTTTACAGATTTTTTTTTACATGGCCTTTAAATATATTTAAAATAATAATGGTTATTTTCACTGATAAATTCATTCACACTTTACAGCACCATCCCTGTCGATCATCTTTTTCTTTTCTTCACCCTATTCATTTCAACAAATCCACCTCAAACTGCATTCCATCTAACGCTCACTGCATCTGCTTCATTAGCCTTGTGTTTGGCAGCCTCCCTAATTCTCTTGGAGATCAAAGATTTTAGGACACGGACTTGTTTATTGTCGGATGACTTCAGGGAATCCTGTGATAGACAGATACCTTTTTCAATTTCATGGTGAACAGTAGCTGCAGTTGGAATGGTCTGATTGCAGTGGAGTTCAAAGGATTGGGAAAGAGCAATTAAACAATCCCCGGGGCTGACATTTAGAATTTCTGGGTTAGACGATGGAGAAACATGTAGAAAAAAATGCAGCTACAAGTCAGAAAAAAAGGGAAATAATCTCATCTAAAATAGAAGTCATTAGGAAGAAGGGTTTTGTGGAAACACATCACAGAGCAAGGAGGTTTCCCTTGAACGTCTTTTTATCTTATTGAATCTAAATGCAAAAAGACCTCTTTTGACAAATGCTTCCATCTGAAAGCATTAAAAAGTGGATAAGGGGAACAAGCCAGAACAGGCATTTGATATTCTACTTTAATGGAAAATTTTAATGACAGCATTACATTTTCTACAATACTGGCTCTCGTCCAGTGGCGTCTTTTGGAGGGCTTTAAATAGTGAGACCTGGTCAGCCCTCAGAGGGAGCGTTGTATGTTTACAGGACTTTTGTCTCGCTTGCTCCTCTCTGTCCTCCGTAGTTGACATTCATGCAGATGGCTTTCAGAACCTCGTCTGTCTTTTTCTTTCTTGGCTGCGGTGAGCGGACTGAGAAACACAATGTGGGTCAGGGGAGGGTTTTCTTGCGAGATCAATGGACGCACACTGGAACAAACGAATGGAAAATAGGATGAATGCCTTCGTGACAATCTCACGTTCTGTCTCAAGGAAATTAAATTTGGAGTTGGCACAGAGACTGCAGTGGCGTTCGCTCTTAGAGGATTTTATCAATCACTTCACTGGCATTCTCTTCCCTCGGTCTCACGTTGCATCCTTCACTACTACTGTACTCTTAGTAGAAATGTGTGTTTGCGAGGAAGGATCGAGGCGGGATTCTTTACAGTGCGCATAAAAAGATGGTCCATAAATGCGACACAAAGCTGCCTTGGCTTCAATGAATAGAAATGACGCCGTCTTTCATGTGCAAATACACACTAAATTAAATTGGCCTTTCGATAAATCTATTCACAAATGCATAATGTCAGTCTGACGTGAAGCACGGTTTGTGTTGAAGGATGCTTTCTTTCACATCTTCTCTTCAGAGATTTGATTTACAAATGAATGAATTTGTAAATCATGAAGGAAATCCTACATGTATTGTTGCACATATTTCTTCAGAATGTCTACAAGGTTTACAGGACAGTCTTGAGACCAGGAAGAAAGATGGTAGAGCTGGAGGTGGCAGAGTGAAAGATGTACGCCCTTTAAAAGATGTGTACCCTTGAAGTATACCCTTGTGTGTACCCTTGAAGCATTTCTTAATTTCTACAAAGTTTGGTTACTTTTGGTTTAGAGACACTAGGAATAGGCAGAAGACAGGAGGCAGAGCTGGAGGTGGAGGAGTTAAAGATGCTGAGATTAGTTAAAGATGGGACAGGGTCAGGATGGACAGGATCAGGAATGGGGTGATTGGAGGGACGACACAGACAGGAAGGTTTGAAGAAAAAGCTAGAGAAGATAGATTGAGATGGTTTGGACATGTTCAGAGGAGGGACAGAAGAATGATCCCAGAGATGGAGCAGAAGATCGAGAGATGTTGATTTGCCTTGGCAACCAATGAAAAGAGGAATGAGCCAAAATGAGAAGAAGACTGAAGTAAAATTGTTATTTTTTAAATTAACAAACACCGTTCATTGCTGTGTAAATATATATATATACATATATATATATATAAATATATATATATAAATATATGTGTTATTTATAAAGGTAAGAATTCTGCTGACATATAAAATACTTTATCAGGTCACACGGGCCATAAAAAATGACTTGACAGGCCACATTTTGGCCTTTAGTTTGACACATACTCCTTGTCTGTGTAGATTCTCAGTCATCCAGGTAATTCAATCCAGAATCAATAAATCAATTTTTGGACAAATACTCTTTATCTTTTTGTGTTGAATCAAATTGCCCAGAGAACAGGGAGAGATGGAAACCGTTGATTCTCTATGGCAACCCCTAAATAAAGGACAAGCCGGAAGGAGAAGATGAAGAAGATATACATAGAATTTAATAACGTATTTAACTTGAAACTGCTTGTGTGTCTTGTTAACTCTGCACTCTGCACTGGACTGACACTCTCTCCAAGGAGAGCTTTTTATGTCTGACCCGCTACTTAGAACTTGGATCTGCAGTGACAGACGCGTCGCATGGCCTCGGTTAACCCACAACTCTCGGACCCCCAGCTGGTATGTTTTCCATGTTATAATTATCCTATCAGTTTTATCTGTAACGCTTGAAAAAAAAAAAAAAAGATAAAAATAATGATATCGCGATTCACCACAATAGAAATTGGGCATCGATTGTATCACAGTGGAGGATATAATAATCCGTGAGGTATAATTTCTCTCATTTCCTCAGCTCGCCCAACCTCAATTAGCTCTTGAGGGTTTTTTCTGCAGAAGTGCGATTCGTAATGATAGGTGTTCAGAGAGAACATCTGAGGGAGAAAGATGTCGTGTCTTGGATTGATCTGATCTATTACAGCCAAGCATGTGGCAATCTTTCCAGCAGATTATAAATACCCCAGACCTTTAAATTGTGTCTTACTGCCGAACAGGGACCAATCACTCTATGCTGCGACTTGAGCCAGACTTTATGTGTGTGTGTTAAATGAAAAATACCTAAGCAGCAGTGCACTGTTTCCCTCATGAATAAGACCTTCCCTTTAAAACAGCATTATATGGGGCAGCTCTGATGGGGCACAAAGGTAACCCTATTATTAAATCGCAGTCTGAAAAAGAAAATCACTTCACTCTAATGGAAACCACATTCTTAGAAACAAAGGCTTGAAGCCAGAAACACACTGCATGTGTCAGCATCACCTCCAGCCCTGTTATAGCTCCATACCTGCTCTGTGCATGCACATGGTATAGTTCTGTTTATTTTTAAATTCCCGTTCACGGCGGTGTAGGATACTGTACGTGCAATTCCAAGAAAAGAGAAGGAATGGTTAGTGTTCCGGCCTTATATCAACACATTCACCCATTCACTGGTTCCATTCCCATTCTGTCTCTACGCAGTTTACATGTCCTTCAAGTGTCTCTATGGGTTTGTCTCCCTGGTCCAAATACAGAATATATTAGGTTAATTTGACATTGTGAATCGAATAGGAAATAAGTTAGGATTTTTTTTTTCCCTTTTGTGCCTCAGTGATGGACTGCTGGACCCCAACAGTCCACCATCAACTGATGACTGGTGGGACTGCTTTCTAGCTCCCATGCAAGGTGAGTCCTGTAGAATGTAGAATATATAGATGGGGCAGTAATGTAGATTACCATTCAGACTTTAGACCACTTAGGTCACAGGTGTCAAACTCAGGCCCAGGGGCCAAATCTGGCCCGCAGTGTAATTATATTTGGCCGCATAATAGAAAGTATGAACTGGAGTTGGCTCATCAATATAAACACCTTATATACTTGAAGGATTGGCAGTTTCAATGCATGGTCTTTGTTATAGTACAGACATTTTTGGGTTTTTTTCTTGTAGGTCTATAAAAAATATTAAAACATCAAAAGAATCTGCAAAGGCAGAAGAGCAAATACCATTGATGTGTGTTTCATGATTACATTTCTTAAGTGTTGATAATATTAAGCAGCTGTTCCAGTTTTAATGTTCCCGTTCAAGATGGGCAAGCCAGACAGTTGCATTGGGCTCCGGCCACTAGGAGGCTTTGTCATTTTTTTTTCTGCAGACACTGAGCCCCAGGACACCATAGCACAGCACTTACATTTGATATCTGGAGCAGACGAAATATTTACAGTTTATTTTTCAATAAAAGATTCAGTCTGGCCCATGACTTCTTGCCAATTATTAATTGTGGCCCACAGTGAAAGTGAGTTTGACACCTGACCTAGGTGTTTTCTTCAATGTATTCAAATACGATAATACCATCAAAGCTAGCTTGTAAAGGTTTCATTTCAGAGATAATATTGAGCCACTTTCCAAGATTTCCGGATAGTAACCAAAATAACCTGGGGTCTTATGTCAATAGCTATATTATTGCACCGCAAAAAAAAAAGGCACAGTCTAAGGCATTCCATGTTTCCATGTTCATTGTATTTTTCAGGTTATATAGCTTTAGTGGTCCCGCTCATTAAAATAAACATGAATTGAAGAAAACATGTGGAAGTTACCTAACCATAGTATACCACAATGTACCACTAAATATTCAAGGGATACTGTAGACATCTGTTCCAGTGCAAAACAACAGTCAGCAAGTGCCTACAGTGAAAGTTAGTTTTTTGTGAGATATCCATCCTCTATTCAGAGACATTGTTTCTAGATACCCCCATATTTCTGAGTCTGTCCATGTTCATTCATTCATCTTCATCCTCTTATCGATCACCATGTCTGCACGGGGCAGCAGTCTCCACGAACGCCACCCAAAATTGTACTGCACCATACTGTGAGCCTTCCTTCTGGCAGTGAGCCCACTGGACGTTATTTTGAAATCTGTCCATGTGACTGGTTTTGGTCCTGTCATCAACACAGATTTGGTCATGTGACCTCCTTATTTCTCTCTATACATTGAAAAGTTGGGAAATGTTCCAGAAACAAAGGCAGGCAAAGACAAGACTCAACCCCCGGAGCTTCTTCTGCAGAGTGCTGCCACCAAGCTCCTCAGGCATCAGCATATGGCTGAACACAATCCTTTGTGTGAATCTCAAGTGATCCTAAATGCCTTTCATTTGCATTTCCAAACAGTGCGATGCTGCTGCGTATAGACACCCGGTGCAAAGACTGACTGCAATAATGAAGTCCCAAGTCTCAACAATAGCATTATGAGACTTGGTTCATTAGTGTGCTCCTTCTAATGGTAGATATACGTGTTTAAGAATACTTCAGGACGCCATTCTTCAGTGAAGTGACCACATTCATGCATGATGATGAGTGTTTTTATTCTCAAACATACCGGTTCTCCTGTTGTCGGTCACACTTTTTACTCTGGAGCACGACTGGAATCGCAGAGCCCTCAGACAGTAGTTCAGAAAAGTGTTTGCTTTAAGCTTGTAATCAAAGGTTTGCTCCCTGCCAGACTTTGATGGCTGAGGGGGCGGCACACAAACAATGTCACAATCCTAAAACAAAAGAAAACACCTAAAAATAAAAACCTGTCTGGAAACAGCAGGGTTTTCTCATCATTCCTTCATAATGAAAAATCTGTGTTTGTCGGCATTTTTGAAAGATGGGAGGTAACTAATTAATATTATTATTGACACTTAAAATGGGATCAGATGGATCCCACTACGATAAATTACAAGTGAAAGTCAAAGACCAAAAGCAAAAGAGCTATTTATTCTTTTTATATTTATTTATTTATCAATTTATTATACATACATTCAATTATAATTAAAGATAATGATAATATGAATTAATGGCATAATTTGGACAAATTTAGCAGGCCGGATAACCAAAATGAACGAGCCACATCCGGTCCCCGGGCCTTAGTTTTCCTATCTCTGAACTAACCCCGAACTACAGTATATCACAGCATATCATTTAATACCCAAGACAAAGAGGGCTGTTCCACTTATTGATTACTAGGTCGGTTATTAATGCCACTTTAGATAGATAGATGGATAGATGGACAGATAGATAGATGGATGGATGGATGGATGGATGGATGGATGGATGGATGGATGGATGGATGGATGGATGGATGGATGGATGGATAGATAGATAGATAGATAGATAGATAGATAGATAGATAGATAGATAGATAGATAGAACTTTATTATGCATTTTCAATCAATCAATCATTTTTTGTAGGCATCCTCTGGTTTGTCCTGTCTTGCATTACTGCATCTTGCATTACTGCATTACTGTTTGTGCGTTTTATATTCCAGAGTGCTCTGAGTGCAGTATCTGCCTGCTAAAGTGTTGTACTGTTATGCTGTGCCTCTGTTGTGGAAACATCAATGGTGTCACATTAAGGCGATACATGTTTCCACCCACTCACTTTATAAGAGGAAGAGTCTCTGTGATGAAGATGCAGTGAGTAGACGCAGAAGAATAAGAGCAGGATGAGAAAGGATGAGTCGTTCGTGCTTGAACCAAAAATGCAGACACCCTGCCATCTATCGGATAAAACACTGGGTGCAATTTGTCGTATCTCAATGTATTGTACTACCATTTCTGGACGCTAGATGGCACTGCACATCACGTTTGTCGTGCTGGTCTTTTTACTGTTTTATAATATATTTTTTTCTAACTCGGTACTGCCAAGTTGTTATTTGTCTTTTTCATAAGATAATTCTGGTACCCTGCCCCCGCTGTTTGTTTACCTTCAATACAATATTGTTTGCTTTTAGGGTTCACTTTTGGGGAAATGGACTTTAAATTAAGTTAAATGCTCAATGAGTTAAGAAAACAATATATTTGTATGATATCCTGTCAATTTGCCTTCGCCGTTGTCAGCTCTTATAACAAGGGCAATGACTGCATGAAACTTTATTGAGTCATAAAAGCTAACCGCAGCTCCTGATAATAGGTTTACCTATGCACTGTGGTTCACTTTTAATGGTCCAGTATAATCAAAAGAAAATTAGTTTCAAGGTGAATCAACAGTATTATATCATAATAAAAATAAAACTCAATGCTGGTTTTTCCAAATTTGTTTTACATGCTTAAGGGGACATTAACTTTTTTAAATTTTTATTTCTTAAATATTGTTAAAATTTCATCCACAACTTTTGGAGATGGTTTTGTAAAATCTGACAAATTATGTTTTTACTGCCCATTCAAAGGCATTCAGGCACAAAACATATTTAACATGTGTCAAAATCAAGGTCATTTATATGGCTTGCAAGAACGAAGATTTTTTTTTAAGTTAATTCAGTACTTCACTTAACTTCTCTACCTCCCTCATGTCATGTATTATTACTCTATAGTAGATGTTTAAGTCATGCATGGGCAAATATTTTGACTTCCAGGCCGCATGGAGGCTGCATCGGGAGCAGATAGATGGAAAAGGTGCAAACTAAGCTCAGTGAAATGTAAACTTGTTAATAAAAGTTAAAAGCTAAAAAGATTTAAGTCTTTTCTGCCCTTTGTTTCAGGGAAGGACAGCAGTCCAGATCCTTTGAAGTACAACAGAACACATTCTCCAATAACTTAAACGTCTGATTAAAGGATTGATGTGACCTGGAGATGTAAGGAAAATACAACGAAACCCAAACACTTTTGAAATGGCATTAATCCAATGTTATGGATGCCAACTGCCTTGAAACCCCGTCTTCAACCCATCAACCGAGACGTCCCACCCCAGAAGCAGGGACGTGCTGCCCTCTATCAGCAGACACATGCCCCGCCCCGCCTATCAGCATCTCCGGGCAGCGTAGAGGAGCTGCAAGTCCGGAGGAGCAGAAGCAGGAGCAGGCATCGCAGAGTTCAGCGGCTCCCGCGTTCGTCCGACACTTAGCCAGATCTGCTCCCCAGGCAGTGGAGGTGATGATGGCGGCGGCTGTAGAGAGAGGAGGCGTCCGGGCCGCTTTCCTGAACCCGAGCAGCGGTGGCGGTGGTGGAGTAGCACCGAACAGCCTGCCGACTGGAGCGTTGGCCGGGGCTGTGGTCCTGGGCTCCGGCTCGGGCTCCAACACCATGCCTGTGCCCATGAACCTCTTTGCGACCTGGGAGATAGACCGATCATCCCCGAGCTGCGTTCCAAGGTAATGTTGATAGTGTTTTGTGGGGGGGAATGCAAATTGCTGTGTTTACAAATCACAACATCGTTTAATCAAATTATCACAACCTTGGACAAACAACAGCCGCGGTGACAGCGACGTTGGTCGGTAACAGAGCTTCACTGAAGCTGAGACTGGAACCAAAACACTGGGAGTGTGGCTAACTAGCATGCTAGCTAGCTCTGAGGCGAAGAAAGCTACATAGCGATTTCTGTCTGTTTTTTTCTACCATTTTATATATAAAACACATTCCTTTATGAATTAATGTTCCTAATACGTACATCTCGCTATAAAATATTGATGAATTAATTGTCACATATGCATACCCACTTAAATCTCAAGTGTATTACCGTTGGCATTTGTTAAATTTCAATTTCGATATTAACTGCCCTACGAAGTTTAACTTTATTTGTATATAGTGCCAACTCATATCAACCGTTAGCCCAAGGGACTTTACAAACAATTATGCATAATAAACAAGTTGCAGTAAACAAACAGGAAAATGCCCCTTGCTCTTAGTGACCCTTACACCGGCTGAGGACTCCCCCAAAAACCAAGACACAGAACAAAAAGGAAGAAACCTCTCGGTGACCGATAGTTGAGGGGATCCTCACCCAGAAGTTCTTTCCAGGAAGAAAATGTAATTCAATTTATCTTGTCTTCTTTTGCTGTTTACAAAAAGGTTCTTAGTTTTAGGGGACTTGGTCCAAGATTTGGAGGCGAAGTCCTCAGTCAAAGTGGAGTCAACTTGTATTTTTTTGAAGCTACAATCTTCTACAACTTTTCTCACGTTACATTTTTTTGCGATCCTTCTGACCCGTGTTTGAACTACTTTACGGAATGCATTCCGAGCAATATCAGCATAACTATCTATAAATAAGGTGACTCGGATGCCACTCGCCCCATCGCATACGTCGCTGTCATCTTTGAGCTGTTATGTGTCCGTGGCAGCGGGAACTAACAGGATTCTTCTCATCAGCAGACTGGACATTTGATATTTGATATTCTTGTCAGTGTGGTGGTTAAATGTCTCCAGTGTTGGCTGATGGGTCACATACAGGCCCAAAGACCACAACAAACAAGCAGCCACTCACTGCTGATGCAGCAGACATCACATGGGGGTGAAATTGTTTTGATTGTCACTTGTATGTCTACATGACTTGTTCACACTGCTAGAAATTCTGTTTTTTCATGGTCTACAACAGTCTTGGCCAAACTAAGGCCCGGGGCCAGATGCTGCCCGTTTGTTTTTTTTTTTTTGATCAGGCCCATTATTTTTGGGGAAAATAGTGTAGAACAGTGGTTCTCAACTGGTCTCACACACTGGACCCACATTTTCCTGTGGTCATTGAGTCGCGACCCACTCTCATAGAATTCAAACCAAGCAAATTAATAATAATAAAAAAAAATCACATATTTTAACGTTTTCTGAAATAAAACACTTGCCCAACCAATTCAGAACAGGTTCACAACCCACTTTTGTGTTGGGACCCACTAATTGAGAAGCATTTGAGCATTTCTTAAAGATTTTATTTAAAGTTTTATGACCACCTGTGGCCAGCGTGCTACGATAATGGCACACGCCTGGTCTAGACATTATTTGTGTTTGGTTTAATTTAAAAGCAGGGGAAGTTGAAAAGGTAGAAATCAATATTGTTTTGAATATTTGTTTCCTTGAAGGAACAGACTTACAGACTGGTTTCACTGGGGTGAATCATGAGTATTTAATTCAGGTTTACTCGGATCCACGTGCTTATTTGGTATTGTTGGTGTTTTACTGTTTTTGCCAGGATTTTGTTTATACACACATATAAGCTATATTCATAAATATTTATATTACCGTGTAAATCCAACTATGATTTTTTCACATCTTTCTGTCTCATTCTTCAGCAATAGTTACAAAAACCAACATGCCTTCCCTGCTTTTGGAGACCTCAGTATTCCTGTTCTTTAATCAGCCACATCACTGTATCAACACTAAAGTCTTGCTCTGCCATATGGCAAACTTTCTTGTGGTAAAAGCATTGCAACATACATGATATGCGCCACAGAGAAACTTTACCTTTCTGCTCTCAATTCTCTGAATTGACAACTTATGCTTGATGGCGAACATGTTATAAACCCTTTAAGTTGCAACCCTAGGACATTAGGGACTACTGAGTGTCTCTTAACCTCGCTGCGTTGGAAATCTGGTATATTACAAAAATAGATCAATACCATGCCAAAATTGAGACATGAAGATCGATCATGCAATTATCTTTACAAATTATGCAATTGACAAATTCCATGTAGTGGATTATGGGAACATCCAAACAAAAGAGGGAATATGTGGAGCAATGAGAGGTTGAACTGAGCCTTGTTTTAAAATACCACAGAATCCTTTGCTGGTACAACGTCATCACTGATGTCTTCCATGCTGTCTATGAAAAGACCGCCTTGTCAGGGACATTTGTAAAGTCCTGTGATTTAAAAAAAATCACATGAACCCCCCCAGGTATTTAATGAATTTGCACGAGCGAGTCACAGTAAAGAGTAAAATCAACAAGTGTGAATAAACACAAAGGCTCTGGAACCAGAGAATAAAAATCAGAGGATAAATGAGTACAATAATTTGATGGATGAACATCCTCTACCTTTGAAATACCTTAGAATGTAGTTTCTTTTGTTTCAAAGAGGCTCGTCAGTGGTTAAAACAATGTTATTTCCCACGTTGCAAATGATCTGCCTTGAGAGAAGTTGTACTTCACTATTTACACTTGTCAAACCAAACTTCCCTACACTATTAGTGCTTCTGTTGAATTCTCTCTTTGTTTGATGCTGTTCAACCTCATTAAATGTGTGCACGGATAGAATCAATTTGTTGCACCAGTTCTGAATTCTGATTTGACGGGAGCCATTGTCTGAACACCAGCATGATAATATTGTGCGATGCATCTGTGTTAGAAAAGCACGCGGCCGATGCTGATGGGCCTACGTCGTTACCAAAGCAACCCCCGCAGACAGGTTGATTATTATGTGGACAAGCATCCGATTTGATCCCTCGCAATTAGCGATGTTGACAGTCTGCCAGGAAAGATCACTTCTGAGGAGGGGAAATCTGATTAGTGTACAGTTTAAACATGGCCTTGATCCATAGTACCGTGATGTTATTCTGAAAACACAGTTTAATGTCGAGCACAGCAGAGATGTTTTAAAAGCCTGCATCAGTATTCATAGTCGGTGAGCAGGCACTGCTGCCACCTGACCAGAAACCTCTTGGGATCTGTGGGCACATTAATCAGCGATGACCTAGATCTGTTCCACTCATTGGTGGAAAAGTGGGCTCGCAAGGGGAGGGTTTCCACCACAGTCGAGCTGCATAGTTCCGTGTGTGTGTGTGTGTGTGTACGCCTGCCGACTGCGTCTTTGCTTTGAGCAAAGGAATATGAAGAGGATCTTTAACCCAAAGAAAACAGTGATGGTTTAGTGTGAAGACAAAGTTAGGGTTTGAACACTGATGTCATGTGAAACCAAGTCACAACCCAATATTTTTCATTTTGCCGAGTCCCATCTTGTCTAGATCTTAACTCTAAAGTAGTAGTTATCTTTTATTTTTATGACATTTTCCCACCTTACAAAATATCATTCAGGTTTAGTTGTGATGAAGTGCCTGTCGATTTCAAGGTCTTCTCTTCAGTTACAAACAGATACGATTGACAGGCTTTGCCAACAGCTGAGAGTGCAGTGCTGTTACATTAGGTTCCAAGTGCTTCTTACTGCTCTATCCATTAGGTTTAAACAATACAAGCAAGCAGAAAAAAGAGCTTAGGACATGTCGGTGAATTTAGAGTGTACAACACATGGAGCATTGATTTCCTTCAGCGCTGGCTCTATCTGCCTTCTCTCTGTGGAGTTGATACAGGGTGTTGTATTATAGACGAAAAAGAGTGACAATGAAATGGTTTATTAATAGGGTATTGAGTAATGGCTTTCTGCACATTGGCTGCAGGACACAGGTCTTTGTGATGGAACGATCTGTGTATACCAACTAATGATCGCTGCCACTGTTGTTTATTTGGGCATGCAAGCTGCTTTTTTCTTTTTAAAACCAAAAAAAACGATTGAAAATGTCATCACTCGCAGTGTTATTCTAAAGTCATTTGCCCAGCCTGTTTCTGCTTATGTTCTTTACGTCACTAATCCCCGTCTGGTGTGAAAGGTCTTGCAATGTAGCCCAACCCAAAGGCTGTGTTGGGGATTGTGCCTTGGCATTCTTTTAGGGGGTGGATCTTTTTTGTCTGCAGCTGTTTGCTTCTACACTGGCCTTCAGAAATTGTGGGTGTCCAACTCTCCAACTAGGTGGAGTGGCTTGAAACAGTTCCATGTATCTCGTCGATGTTTTGTTTTTGTGGTGACGTAAAACGCTGCAGCAAAAGCCCATTTTATTTCTAATCCACATTTACACTGGTTTTAAGGCAGTATGGAATTTTGTCATTGTCAACCCATGTCAGTAGTATCTGTGGTAACTGATATAACTTAGTTTTGAATGATTATTTAGGTTACGCTGGATTGATTATCGTTTTTCATGATTAATTGAAAGGTACTTTGGTGAAATGATAAATCCTCACTGCAGTGTGTGTTTATGTCTATTGACTGTTTGCACTGTGTAATGCAAGTTATTGGTAATGGAAGGCAGAATTATTTGCCTGCGCAGTGGACATCATTCTTTACTCATTCTCATTGTTTTTTATTATGTCTTTTAAGAATGGATTTTACTGTTGATATTTAATGCAAAACAGATGCACCCTTTTTTCCCTTGATCTCAGGTAAATAAATAATAATCTGTGTGTTTTTGGTTTGGCCTAGTCATCAAATATACACCTAAGATATGATCAATTGATAGAAAAAAATGTAAGGTAACAGTTTTTTTATTAAATGGTTCAATACCAGTAAAAGCTGCATGTGGGCGATGCGACATTTTATTACTTTCCAAATGAGTAAACTGTGGACCTGAATTTCACAGTGAGTCTTAATAATTTTTTTTTCCATCGTTAATTAAACTTAATTTTTTATTGCATAATTCAGGACAAAAAAGGCGTTTACATTTACCTATTTATAGAGCATATGCGTGTTTATATGGCAACACATAACAGCAAAGCTTAAGGAATATGCGTTACAGAGAGATAACGCCTGAGTAAACATTTTGACTGTTTGTACTCCTTTTTTTACACCTAAGCATTACTGGAAACATCTGTAGTAGTAGTAACCAAAAAGCTAGGTTTCTCTAATTATACAGCATACAAATCATATTTGTACGATGTATAATCGTAGTTAATAATACTTTATTTTTGCAACAAATAGTCCATGTTTATTTTGAAGGCATGTAGTGCCGTGTAAGTATTTGACTTTCTCTCAAATTGAAGAGTGGTGCTACTTTGACTTTTAGCTGAGGTGAGCACAGTATCCTTCTTTTTGGCTCATTGATTCAGGTAAATCCTAAGATGACCTTATTCCCCCGCTAGTGTTACAGTCTCATCTCATTAGCGAATGAGTGTACTTTAACTGTTTAGATGTTTATTTCTTCTACCCCAATCCAGTCTAGTAAATTGCATTAACAGCATGGTGGCAAGCAGAAAAGCAGAAATGACACCAACCTTGAATAGAGGCTCAGGCTTTGTTATTGGACTGCAAAACTGTTTTATTTTTAGTGATCTTGTCAGTTTGTCAGTACTGAAACAAGTCATTGCAGAAGTGGTAGAGAAGGTGGTGTTGAATGGCAATTTCTTTCAATATTTGTGTAGTATCATATTTATTTCTTGTCAGTTTCGATTATATTGTTATGATGGATGTTAATTAGTTCTGATAATTGCCAAACTCAAACTTTTTAACAATTTCAAAGCTCCAGTTCAGTTGTTACATTTTGTGTCATTTTAATTTGCACGCATCACATCAACCGTCCGCATCACATCAAAAATCCGTCTTTACTTAAGATAATACTAAAGATTCTCAGAATCCCAGTCCCTTATCTCTGTGGACCCCATAAAGTTCCTCATAAAAAAATCCTTCTACATCACAGACCTCGGATAAAACTTCATAGAAGATTCCTGCTTTAATCTGATTTATTAACAAGAAAAGAAAAGAAGAGTTATTAATCTGGTCTGGAGCTGCAGTCAGACACACTTTGACTAATTGCCTTCTCTGGTGGGTCATTAGTCTCCATCAACCTTCCCCAGTGTCCTTCAGATTTTTGAGATGGTGTGATTTGTCATTCTGTCGTATTTCCAGTTTGGCCAGCGTCACAGGCTGCATGCGCAGTGATGGAAGAGACAGTTAAGTGTATAGTGAGATAGTAACATCTTTATTACAACCATATTTGTTGACAAAATTTCCTTTAAATTCTTGGCAAAAATGCATAAAACATTTAAACATGAAAAGAAACATTGGATTAAAACTTTCTTCAGATTCCTCGTCTTCCAAGTTCATAATTCTAATTTTTGTGATTTGACACACTTATGAGATTGCTTGTTTTTTTTGTTTTTTTTTTTAAACATCAAGCACATTACACTTCTTGAGCCACCGTGCTGTTCACACACAGTGTTCGCAGTAGACCAATCAGCACCTCCACTTCCCTCTTCTTCATGCTCACTCCCACTGTCTGAAATGTGTTAAAATTCTCTTGCTGTCTTTCCCTGGCTTCCTAGAAGAGGAGGAATTTCCTTGGGAAACATTTCACATTCCTAGCAACTGGAGCTGCTGCTGCAGCCGAAATCAGGCCTCACTGCTTTGCCCCTGCTGTATTATGTTGTTGACCAACATCCTGGGGCAGGAAGTGCATATAGCATTTGGTGAGCAGGATTGGAGAACTGGATTGCTCCCCCTGTTGAAAAGTTTTTGCTGAACTAGCCCAGCAGCTTCACAGTGAGCTGCCATGCACTGAATGTTCATGCTGAATTCCCCACAAAGGAAAGAAAGGTTTGTTTCCCCCTGCCTGGACCTCAGAATGGGAGAACAGCCAGATTCCTGTGTGGGTGGATACTGGGGTCTGCGCAAGTGACGAGATCCAACTTCCTGAGCCAGCAAAAAAACTGTCCACTGACACGGGGAGGATCCTGTCAAAATAAGCAGAATTGGGACAGCGTTTCTTCATTTTTCCTCCATTTACTACACTTATTCCCACCTCTCCCATTCAGGCATTTCCTGAGCTGTATGTGACAACGGCAACAAAATACAGGCCATTATTGCAGACACAAAACATAGTGTTGAACAAGAACAGGAGCGTAGAGGAAAACTATTTGAGAACATGAAGGATTGTCAGAAATGCAGTGGGAAAACACATTTGACTAAGGTTTTTTTTTTTTTCTCTTTTGTCGACAAACAGCAGATTGTGTGGGCGGGTGAAATAGGGAGTTTTTGGTCACAACACAAAGTTGCTGACTGGAATCATTGTTGGTATGATAACATTTTTTTCTTTAAACTATTCAGTTGTTGTTGTGTAGCCTGAACCTGAAGGATATTGGCATATTATCTCTAAGTGCAACCTTAACATAGAGTGAAGTACAAAAAAATGTTAAAAGAATGTAAATAACAGAAATTCGCTTAGCATATACATATGTAACTGTACTCTCAGTAATAGTGGTGGCTTGGTGGTTAAAGAGGGGAACTCATTCATAACTAGCTGCCTAGTTATCCATGAGTTCCAAGCACATGTAGGTCTTGAACTGCTGATTTCAGTAAAGTCATGAGATGTATAAATAAATAAGTATGTTTGAGGTGTACAATGAGTTCGCTTGGTGTCATGTCGCAAGGTTGCCATGTTAGTTATTGCACATATCAAGCCACAGGACATATGATTTGATAAAGTAATCATTGGGCGCAATCGAGACGCTGCTTTGCAAAACCAGTTTAATAAAACACAGTAGTTGTGTTGGAAGCAGAAGTGGTTGTCTTGACAAATTCTAAATTTTCCTGACAGAATTTAAAATTTTATGCATGATTGCATATTTACTTTCTAGCTGTTTATTTGAAATGTGATCTTTTTTTTCCCCTAAATTTACGGCATTTAAGGCATCAGGACACTCATAATGCCAATATTCTTGTTAAGCAGAAAGGTTTTTGTGAAACCTTTTGCGCTTATCATGATTATATAGTTAACCTTTTAAGTAAATGCTTACAGACAAATAAGTAAGATTGGCCAGTATATATTTCTGGTTTTATTTTGTTGGATCAGAACATCCAGGCGTTGTGTTTTGAACTTGACACTGGGCCTACTCTCTTTGCTCCTCTATACTTCAGTATGACAATGTAGAATTCAAATATATGAGAAGTACCATAACCCACAGGCCATATTTTAGTTTGTTTGTTTTTCTGTGGTATGTGGTTTTGCATGTGCTGCAAAGCACAGTAGATGCAAAAGATGACAGCCATCCATAAGCCTCGTGACAGCATATGGCCCATGCAGATGAATGAGTGACTCATTTGCATTTGTTCAACTGTGCAAAGTGAAGTAATCTCTCACGCCGTGTGGAGAACAACCTGCTTCAACTTTACATTTTGTTAGAATATAATAGCACCTTCCATACAGTCAGATAAGAAAAGAGATTGATTTGAAAGGACTCCTGATCCCACCAGCAAACTCCATGAGGTGGAATGATCTAGCCCGGCAGACGATCCGCCTTAATAGGATTTTAATGTTCAGCCGTGACCTTGTTAGGGTTTGTGACACACAGGATTTACTGGTATCTGCGGGACGTGTCAGTATTCACTGGTAGCAGTATTTACAGTTAATACTAGGTCATTGAAGATCATTCAAAAAACAGAAAATAAAATCTGGTCATGGCTGATTCAATACTAATTGTATTTAATAGCCAAATCTCTCTCTCTGACAAGGCCTGACATAGTTTTTTAATTAGTCGTCTAATAAATTGTTTTATTGTTCTTTTTCTTTCTGTATTGCTAAAGTTTTTAGTTGGTTGATTTGATTATGGAGTCTGGTCCTAAATTCTTCCTATAAACATGCCATCTTTCATCCCAGCTCCTCTTTCATTGCCACCACAAACACAGACCCGCTGACCTCATCAGTTTGCGGTTAGGTTTCGGACAAAAGCACTCTGTAGCACTCTGAAGTGGAAACAAAAAGCAATGTCCATTTAGTGAGTGCCTGAATGTGTAATTAGTACTAACTAGGTTTAACAGTCCAGAGACTTTGTTAGAAGCATGCATCCAGAAACATTTGTGGAAAAGAAAAAAAAAAGTGCTGTGTGACTGCTGACTCATAACGCTTGTAGCCACGCTAGGACATCGTTTGGGCTTTACTGTATGGTAATTTCTCATGCCACAGTGTTTGGTACAACTCCCCTCAATTGGTAAGTTCGATTCATATGGGAATCAAAATCGAACCCATGACTCTGCTCTCCCTGTTTTGGGGGCATGCGTGCTAACCGCTACCAACTATGTGACGATAATATTTAATATGAATTGACCATTTGATGAAGATATAGAGTTGGAGATGCTGGGGTACTCTTTAGGCGTGACTAAGATGGGCAGGATTAGGAATGAGGGGATTAGGGGGACAACACAGACAGGAATTTTCGGAGAAAAAGCTAGAGAAGACAGATTAAGATGGTTTGGACATGGGGACAGTGGTTATATTGGCAGAACGCTACAGATGGAGTTACTAGCTAGGAGAATCAGAGTTGATTCCAACTGTTGAGGAGACAGAGGACAGGGGGAGATGGAAATTGTTTACTTGTTGCGACAACCCCTCTAAAAGCGACAAGCCAAAAGGAGAAAACAGCTATAATTAAAAAATTTAAATAATTTTTCTTTATATAATTCAATTTTTCATACAAATCTAAACCTAATGAAATACATACAACATGCAATCTGATTTTGCCTTCAGTGACCATAATAATAATTTGAACATAATTGATCCCACATGTCCTTCTTCTGGAAATCAAACCCAGGACCACCTGCTCTCTGCTGCCGAGGCAGACGTGCTAACTGCTACACTGTGTAACCACTATAAGCTGTCACATAATAAACAGGTTTAAGTGGCGCAAATTTTTTTTTTTTTTGAAGGATAAACATTTTCAAAACCATTAACACCCTTTGATCCAAGCAAGGCTGCAGTTATAATACTTTTCACCAGAATTCATGGTAACAGAGACACAGGCAGAAACATATTTGAAATTGGTGCTAAGAATTTTTAATATGATCCTGGTAATTAACACTAATAAATTGTTCCTGGCCCCTGAAGGCAAGGCAAATACAACCCAAACCGCAAAGGTTGCTAAGGAATAAAGTGTTATTTCTGTGGTTTTTTGTTTCACAAACCTTCTGTGCCTAAGCTGTATCAAATGAACTTATCTCAGTCTCCCCCCCCATGAAGACAGGACCATACAAGAATTTCAGGCTTAGTGTGATGTTTTCTGGACAAGATGATATAAGCCCTAATGCACATCTAAAGTTCTACTTGTCCTTTTACCCACCAGGAAGCCCGCCAGCACATACCAAACATAGACAGTGTCTTTTTCATTCAGCTCTTACATTGCTCATCATCCACTCCCCCCCTGTTTTGTGCCTCTTGACAATTGCGGTGCACTGAGCCGAGCTCATGGACCTGGCAAACTTTCAACGAGAGTGCTGACCTGAGGAAAAACATTTCAGAGTGTAGTTTTGTTTAGGCAGCTTCGCCACTCATTTCCGGAGGTCTTTGGCATCACTGTCAGTTCTGACCATGCTCATTTGTAGTCTGCTCCACTGCCTAAAGTTGAATAAAAAAACCTTTCTGTAATCATTACACCAAAACGTGTAATTTGTCCTCTTGGTGCAATGTATTTTAGGGCAACCTGGTGCAACTTTAACTCTCTAGGTGTTTGTCCTGGTAATTGTGTGTAGGCAGCAACAAATACTACTGCTACTATCAGTTGCAAAGATTTAGACTGCATTAATCTTCAGTGGGAGTATGTCAAGATAGGTATGTTGGGGGTCCTGCTTTGTAAGAAACCTGTAAAAATAGCAAGTTGGAACAGCATGCAAAGTTAGATTCTATAATTCCCATGCCGAGCCTCTCACATGAATCTGGAAAAAGAAGCCACCATGTTTCTCTCATCAAGCTAAAGAAAAATAGAACTCCTCAAGAACTGAACAATGTAATGTCTTTTTACCAATGGCTGTTGTTGATGGCCTTTAAACCAATCAAATAGTGGCCAAAAATGAAACATTTCTCGTTTTAATCTATAGATGATTCCACATATGTTTCTAGGGCTTTGGCCTCTTTGTAACCTCTCAAGTATTACAAGGTGTCATTTTGTTGACTGTGATATAAGCGTGCAACTAAAGTGTTAGGGCTAGGGTATAAATAGCACCGAGATAAAAGGCAGGTGCTTGTACATGTCAGGACATCTAGAATTGTACGGGATATTGGCACCCGTGCAGACATAACATGCATATTTATAACTTGTGTTAAGAGTATGCGTTAATGAAACATGTATATATGTGAAGAAGAAAATTATCATTAATATAATTTAACAGCACCTATTTTATGATGTAACAAAACCTCTCAAGGCAGTGTTTTGTTGAGCCGCTGTACTCCACTGAAGACCAAGTGTCTGTGTTGTTAAGGATAACCACTCCAGATCCAGTCACGTCTTCTAATTCTGACGTCGAGGCTCAGAGCCCAGGTGTCGACTCGAGAATTGGGGGTTTAAATTTTTAAAAATACCCTTTGATTGCGCTGCTGTTTAAATTATCTACTGTCACACAAGTAGTGCTCAGACAGACGTATCATTTTACCGAACGCAACTCAAAGCGATGAATGACTGGATTCTGATGTAGTGCCAGCAGTTCTCTTTGAGATCCGACTCCAAAAGAAACTACCCCAGACCTCTTCGTATGTGGGTCTGTATTCCACTTAAGGGGAGGGTGAGGTCAGAGAGGGGCTTTCTTTAGTCTCCCTCAATGTTCACCTTTTAACCCTCCTCTTTGGTTCCTGTGATGTTCTTCCATTACCCTGCAGGTGATGTGAGTTATTCTTCCAGTCATTCATTCTACAGCAGTAAAGAGACAGTGTGGGGCTGATTTGTGCAGAGGCAAATCACCCCTGTGTCAATAATGATTCAGTTTCGCTTAAGTGATGAGGTGTAAACTTCAATATAACAGAGGCTTTGCCCTGTTTACTTTTCCTTTTTGTTATTCCAGGGGAGAAAATAGATGCAGCCGCTGAGATAAGATAATAAACCATGTCCTATAACCCGCAATCACAGGCCTCTTATCTGAAACCAAATATTTGGCCGCTGCTGTTTGAGTGTGCAGCCTGATAAGTTGTTTTGCTTGTCCTGCAAAGATAAAACATGGATTTGAGGGTAGCCACAGCTTGGACCAGCTTTCATGACATAATGGCCACCACTTCCTTTCCACTCGCAACACATTTTAACAAATTTGGATGGAGGTTTTCATTTGACATCCATTACAATTTGATTTAACTAATGGAGCCTAAAGGCGCACATACTGTAATTCCGTTTATTTTGCTGATAATTTTATTGCCGAAGCCGTGGTTATGCAGACTCCTTAGCTCACGGCAAAAGGCCTCAATCCAGGATTGAGGGTATAACTCCAAATTAGGCACCACTGTTTTTGTGCTTTTAACTGAAAGGAGTGTTTCTTTGACATAATCAGTGGCCCAAATATTTAAATTTCCCTTATTGATTATTAACCACTCTTAATGTGAAATAAAGTATTTATTTAGAACATATAATATTTTACATTGCAAAAATAAATGCTCACCTCCATTATTTGTGCCTGGAACAACCAGAATGCTGATACAGACCAAAAAGTGTTACTCAGTGATCTTAGTCACTGGTTCACTCCTAACACACTATTTTTAAATAGATGACAAAAAAGATGTGGATGATTCTGAAAACAATGTTAGCCTTTCCTGGTGACTAGTGCTGCAGTCAAGAAAACAAAAAAAAAAACATTTACAAATGGACCGGCTCTCAACTGGGTTGTTACATATAGTACTCTGACCGTGAAAGCGCTGCAGGGAGTGTGTAACATTAAAAACACAAAATATCCTTTCAAATATGTTTTTAAAGATGCTGCTAAAGCACTCAGCATTGGGGAAAAAGCCCTCATTTTTTTCACTTTTTGTGGTAATTGTGTTATGTCACAGGAAGCGGTCTGTGTGTAATCTTAAAGAAGGAAATGGTCTTGTAATATAATGGATTCACTTGCCATTAGGGGCTGAAAAGGTCAACAGTTAGCGGTGGCATGGTGACATGGATGCACTAATGGGCTCAGATGGAGCGCCACTGCCTGTGTTGATGCTGTATGGACTAAAGCTGTGGGTTGCAGACCGTGCAGGCACATTGAGGACATGGAGACGTGACAATACAGAATATCACACAATAATTAGTTACTTTATGGTGCAGTGTTTGGCATGGCTTGGTGGTCAAATCAATGCTTATTCTAATATTTACATGGACAAATGATGATAATTCTAGTCATGTGACTATAGGGAATGTAAATCAATAGATCCTACTGCGACAGATCCAAACGGAGGCAGAGAAGAGAATTTTCAATTTGCAACTATTTCACTGATTGAGTGATTTTTATTTTTTTTCTATCAAAACACAGAAAAAATCAAGGGATATTTTATATCTTGACAGGAACATTTAGGTTCACCTAAATGAAGGCTGTATTTCAATGTTTAGAAACAAACTCACACAGCTGCCCTTCCATCCATTCCAGGAGTGGACAAGGTTTGAAGCTCTGGTCCACGCTCTGTTTATGTATGTTTATGTTTGCCTGTAGTGCTGGTACTCTGGTGCGGTAAAATTTTCCTACTAGAACTGTAAACTGTATTACACTGTTTTTAGTTTGGGAGTTTAGCAATTGGACACTTGATATGAGACGGGCATGTTGCAACCGGCCCATCCAACTGAGAAGGTCATCAAATAAACATGGAAAGCTGCCACGCTTACCACTGATCTGAACCCACCTTCTTTAAAGATGCAACAAAAACTACATTGTATTAGAAACCGATAGCATACTCTTGTATATATTGTCTAGAAGATGTCAGTATACTAACCCATTGGGGAAGAAAAATCAGCATTGTGTATGATCTAATGCTTAAGCAATTGTAACATTGTTGGTTCCATTTTGTTTGGCTTTTCTGTGTGTGAGTGCTGTGTGCTGGTAAATTAAATGTCCTGCTTTCTACTGGGTTTCTGTCAGTTGCTTTATTAACACATTCCTCAAACTGTGCCCAGGCTCTTTGTTTACCTCAACGGTGGAAGAGAGTGGTCTTTATTTAGGCTGAGCTCATGGCAACCATCTCCCAGTGACAGTTCGGTCAGCACTGAAACAAACTGTATTTCGCTTATGCAACAGCTTAAACCCGAACTTGTTCATGCTTTTTGAGCCGATCAACGGTAGATGGAACGGTTAGCATCTCAGTCGTAAGAGCAAAGTGTCTTGGGTTTGATTCCTACAGAAACCACAAGCTTGAGACTGTCGATGCTCCTTTGTGAGTCGATCTGAATAAAGGAGTCTACTTAATTCATCATGTGCATGTAGTCTTTTTAGAAATTAATCCATGGAAGCAATTTTTCCCTCTTTGTTAGCAGAAAAGGAACTTTTACTCTAGTACCAAGTAGGTGTTACCTTTTGAGAATTGAACCCAGGATTAACTGTTTCAAAGGCTAACCGTTACAGTATGGAAACGCTGCGTGCAAACATCAATAAAATCTAAGGCGAGTCTACAACGATAATGAGCTCATCAGTACAGCTAGGCAAGCAATAACTTGGACTTAACCAGCACAGACACTTAAAAAACTGTAAAGCAGCCCTGCCCACCTCCAACTCCTCCATAGGCTCTATCTACACACAAACAGGCAGAGCGTGTTTCACTTATCTAAGCTTTCCACTGCGTGTTGACAGAAATATTGAACTGATGTCTTTGAAAAGATTCTCCGCCCACACAGTTTGCTCCATGCATTCACAACACTGTTGCCTTCAGCCCTTGAGAAAGTGAAAAGTATGATCAAGCAGAGCAAATAATAACATAACCTACATATCTGCTGTGCCAGATCATGTTTGACCTACTGTAAAAGCCACCTCTAGTCAGCACAGAGATTAACTGCTTTGGTGTGACACATGGCATGTTGCTGCAGACACTGTTTGGGTGGCAAATTCGACCGGCACTATTTCCATGCGCAGAGACTGACTGGTACAGAGCCAGAGCAGATGGCCGTGAGGTTCGCTTACAACACAAGACAGTGGACGGCAGGAGTGGAGATAACACCTCTGTCTAATAATAAACACTCCTCCGTTCCCTTGGTGACCAGTTCAGCACCTGCACCCTTTTTAATTACATGAGAATCCCCGTCAAGAGAAATACAGAGCAGGTGACTGAAGAGAGAGAGGTGATAGGAGGAAGACTTTAATAAACCATTTCTGTCCGTGTCTCTTTCGACAAGACGTTGCAGCTGACTGGTGAATCACCATAAAGACAGCTGGATCTGCGTACCTACGGGGGTTCGCCTTTTAGTTACTCCAGCCTCAAACACATTTGCAGTCATATTTTCTGGCGTGCACTAACTTAGGAAATGTGCAGCCAAGTGTGTTGGCAATTTACACTTCAATTCATTTTTGGATCAAACGAGACTGCAGGGGAATACCGAGTTCCTCTTTTTTTTTATTATGATCGTTAAAAAGAAAATTCCTGCCTGATGCCTGGGTGAACCCACGTTGGAATCTCCACTGCCTCTTGGCTGACTTTTTTTACTCTCCTTTTATATGGTTCATTTAATCAGTGCTGCCCTTATATCATTTGTGGCCCGAATGTGACCATACAGTACATTTTGAATAATAGAACACCATCTGGATATATTAAATCATCATATTTTTCTCACACATGGTAAAGCTATTGAAACATATATACGTATTCTTCCTCTGTTTCTCTCTTCCATCTGACAGGGAACATCTGTATGGCATTCATGTTCAACCATAACAGAATATGTTGAAATGAACAGGCTGATTTATTGTATTTGGTTGGAGCACGTTTGGTCTTTTTCGTCTTTATGGGTAGTTCCACTTCATAAAATTATAAAAACTGTACTATGTTTCTTGGAAACATATTCTGCACACTCAGAATACCTGTTCAGACCTTGTGTTACATTTTTGTCGATGTTAATGAAGCACCGAACACAGCGGCCTTTGTGTGTCAAGTCAATTTAATTTCCTCAAAATTGAGGGTAGCAACACAAAGATGAAAAGAACGAGCTCTGAAATATAATTTTAATGATGAGAAGGGAAAAAAAAGCCTTAACAGAAAAAATACAGCAAATTCAGACTTGATCTTAAGCCATCTGCGTTATAAAAACTTAAGGTTATTCACAGGTCCAGGACAAAACAACATTTCAAACGAGAAGTGAAACTATTGTGAAATAATGAGTAACTCTAAAGAAACCGTAAGGAAATAACATCATCACTTATGGCACCAAGTACAATGTAACCTAAGGTAAACCATGATTACATTATCTGAATCACACAGACACATATAAACCTCATGGTGGTATCAGTCACTGTCAGACTTTGTGAACAAACAAAAAAAAAATTGTTCACAAAGTGATGACATTGTTTTTTGTTGAATGCTGTATGAGGTTCATTCATCCTTGTGTGCCTCATCCATGACACATTTTACCAGTCACACCTTGTCTTCTCATCAACTATGACTATATTTCCATTGTGAAACTCTAGGATGATCAGTGCAACATGACTGAATAGGGAAATGAGGTTTTGTTTCTGTGCTTTCTGGTACGTGAAGTAAAGAAAAAAAAAAAAGCCTTCAGAGCTTGACATAAACAGCCAGACATTCCTAAAAAACGATGGAATTTTATTGTGTCTGGCTGTATGCCTTATGTCCACCGGGCTTTTACCTTCAGTACATGTGTACTCCTGTTTTAGTACAGTACGTTTCACTGTACAGACTTCCTCTTTTTCACTGCATTCTATCAACATGTTTCAACAAAGCATATTGGAATTGAGCTACATGAGGTGTTCTGTGTTGGCTGCTGCCATTAGAATTTTTATCTCATAAACGGACAGATTAAGAAGCACCGCGGCGTGTCGTCTCTTCACAAAAACAGGACTTAATGGCTCGGCTGTTCTCTCTCTCTTTCTCTCTCTCTCACTGTGATTATCGATGATTTCCAAGAGCTGCCTGTAAATTTCACACCCCAAACAGAAATAAAATGTGGGAAGCAGTATGTGCTGCTCAGAGAGCCTGTAATGAAGGTGTGCTCTCACATTGTTAGTCATGCTCTTAATCCTGTTTTCACACCGTTCTCCTGTTCTCCCCTCTTTTTTTTTTTTCGCAGGCTCTGCAGCCTTACATTGAAAAAGCTGGTCGTCCTTAGAGAACTGGATAAAGAGCTCAACTCCCTGTCGATAGCCGTCAAGATACAGGTGGGTGGTTCAGCAGTTTCAATAGCGCTCCTGTACTGCCACACTTGAGTCCCTGCACAAACATCTTAAAGGATGTTTTCTTTGCCTCTGTCCGCTACTACAATTTCTAATAACTGCTGAATTTGTCCTTGCATTGTAATGATTGAAAAAAAATATGATTTATATTTGTTCATTTAGAATTAGCATCAAAAACAGGAATGTTCTGAGTGGAAAACCTGACTAATTTTAAGCTCCTATTTAGACTTACTAGATTCTTAAGTCCAAGTCCAAGAGGTTACTACACCACTGAAGTAGGTTTTGCCATGTTGGTCTATTAATGTCTATGTATTACTTGACAGAAATGTTTACATTGACTTTTGGATGGGTTAGTGCAGTGGTCCCCAACCACTTAGCCGGGGACCGGTACTGGTCTGTGGGTGAATTGGCACCGGGCCGCAGAGAAATAATGTTTCCTTTCGGCCCCATCTGACTATTACTTCCACTTGATCTATACCCACATCAACAAAATGACTGACCAATATAATGGCTAGGATTCCATCAGCAATAATGCAATTCCATTTAATTAATTTCTCAGTGACAACAACAATAAACTCAAAATGACACATTTGTCATTGGTGCAAAAGTGTAACCTCTTGTGTATCGGTCTGGTAGCAGAAAATTATTGGCTGTGTGCACTTGAGAAATCAGTGTTGTACCCATGCACAGTTAATTTGAGTAGGAAGATTTTATAGGTAGGAAAATATTTCAAAAAAAGGGAAATTTCATTTTATTGTAAGGTATTTATCTGCCACAACTTAGAAGTCAGTCCGTGAAAATAGTATGAACCATTTTACCAGTCAGTGGTGCAAAAAAGGTCGGGGGACACTGGGTTAGTGGATGTTGTTGCATTCCCCTTTCCTCATGAATCCAATTGAAACAATGTTGTTTATGCTCCAGCACTCCTGGAAAATAAATACCTTGTTGTCACTTGTAGCTGTAGCTAACACATTTGACCTACATTTCCGTGAAAACACTGCTTTTGGCTGACAGCCCGTGGTGTGTTGTTTAATTTATGTAAACCTACTGCTCTCCTAAAGGTTTGCAGAAAAAAAAAAAAAAACATGTGTGGCTTTATCCATGAGCTATGACATCTCCAGAGCGTGAAAATAGGCCTGAGGAACGGATGAGCCGAGTTTAGTTTACCACAGCTCAGGAAATAGAGCATTAAATGTAATTTCTGTCAGGCTTGTTTAGGAGAGCAAAGATGCTAGCGGGAATGAAGGAGTTAACTAACGGATTGAAAGGTTATTTTCCTACTGTAATTTACAAAGATGTTATTCTGTGGACTGCATCACATCACAAGAGTGCTCACATGGGTTACTGTACGACCCTGCCGCACTGTTCTGTCATATTTTTGTATTAGCATAGACACAATTAGGAAGTAGGAATGTCTACATCCAAATGCTGTGGTTCCCTTTGCAGATACCACCTACGTTGAGCTATCTTGCGTGCCAACAAATTCACAGCTATAGTGTCCTAGTAATGTCAGTGAACTCGATTTAAAACACTATATTGAATGGAATATACCTGTATAAATGAAAGCCATGTGACTTGCTTCACCTCCTTGGTAACTGTTCTGTAGCTTTGTGACCTGTTACAGTGCCAGCTCCGCTCTATGGAAACCACTGGTGTAGTGTAACCACATGTGATTAGTTTAGAATTGCCTCTATTTTTGTCACAAAAAGGTTATTTTGTTCTAAAATTATTGACCTGGTTGACAAATGTGATGTCCAGTGAAGTCCAAGGATATTTTCCTGCTGTGAAAATATTGTCATCATGGATTAGTATGATACCATAATTGCTATGACTGTGTTACTGACCTGGTGGTTTTGTCAACATGAATTTGTGTCTGTACAATTACTGTGTTTAATTTTTTAGTGTTGAAAAGTGACTATCACTGCTTTAACAAGAGGGATATTTTTAAAGAAGTAAAAGATTTATTCAGAAAGCATTTATCAGTACTACAATTATAATGTAACTGTAATGCCCTGTGTATACATATACATTACATGTCATTATTTTTTCCACCTGTGCTTATTTTAACACTACTGTTTATATGATAGGCTGACATCAACGTAGTGTTAGTAACTTTATTTCCAAAAATACCATTTGCTTGAGAAAAGAGTGAAAGTGGTTGTGATGTTGCCTCGCTCTGCCCAGAAAGACATCGGAAAACCTTCTAACTTATGGAGAAGCTTATGGGAAAGAAAGTAGGGAAAAAATGGGGGGTTGGGGGGTCTCATTACAAGCTTTTCTCGCCAACACTCAGTATTGCTAATGTATGTAAGGCAGTTCGAAAGTGCTTTCCTTTTGTGCCTTGCCTCACTCTATAATACTTGCAAGCATACAAGGTTTCCTTCTACTCAATGGTTCCTTATAGTTGGTTGAATAAAAAAAAAAAACTAATTTGCATCAGCTACCATGAGTAATACTGTATTTTTTTTCAATTATTAAGAACTTTCTCATGCAAAACAATGTCTTTTTCAGTTCATTATTTTTTCCAAAACCTGAATACAGACATTACCATAAACAAATATTCTCAAATTCTACAGAATTATGTGGGAGGGAAAACAACAGATGTCCCTACGCAGAGTTGCAGCCTGTTGATTTGTTTCACATCCCCAAATGATTGATGGACTCTTGTCTTTCCCCCAAATGTTTGGTCCAACTTTTTTTGTTTTCCATGTTGCATGCAAAGCACAATGATGAAATGTTAGAAAAATGTGATCCTCTTCAACCTCATACCTTCCTCCCCTTCCCCACTGCAGCCAGTTCTGTTGATGCCTCTTGAATAATGAATAACCAAAATGAGGTTGTAGAATGCAACACCTGTTTGTCCTAAGCAAAACGATTTATTGCAGACCATCTAAGGGTCTAGTTTAAAAAACAGTGTTTTTTTGTGTAGCACCTACTGCATTAATGACCACTGTGAGGTTCAGTAGTTTTCCTGGTTCTGCTATTCCGGCAGTCAGTGTTTAATGGAGTAGAAATAGTGGATTTCCCACTAAAGAATGAAACATGTATTGACATTTAAACACCCAGACACAATTAACTCTACAAATGTTTGAGTTTAAATCAAATGGTCACCCCTCTGGAACCTCATCTTGGTTCCTCTGGTCTCTCCGCTCCATTTTAATCTGGGTTCTTGTTACAGATTTAGTATCCCTGACTCTGGGATCTGGTGTCATACCCACTGCAGTGGACCATTAAAGCGTTTCACCAGGGCGTGAAGCCAGAAACAAGATCTCTCTGACTACCGTGATGCTAACTCGGTCTTACTTAATAAAGTTGGCAAGTTTCACACGCACCTGAAGCAAGTTTTAAGGACTTGTGACATTTTTACAGCCATTGACACGTTGCCAAATATATTACACAACAAATTCCTTTGTCGAGTGCTCGCTGCTTGACATTGAATTGCGAAGCCGTAACTTCACAAGCTGTTCCTGTTCTCACCTTCACACTTTCGTTTTCAAAAGGTGGAGAAACTAAATACAGACTTCATTAAGAAATGAAACTGCTAAGAATTTGGTTGACAAAATGTGCAACGTGCTGTGATGCTGACGGGGGTTTTTTGAGGTCATGCCATCTGCTGGCACCTACTTGTTTCAACCTACGACATTGAAATCATTCTTTAACCCACAAAGATGTCTTATTTCCTAAATTTCACTAAGGTGATCATGTCCAACAAACAACAATAATATGTAAAATAATCTGAAACCAGTTTTGAGGTGCGGTTTGAAACTATTAAATGTTGTTAATGTGACTCACCTTGTAAAAGAACTCCAGGGTTCCACCAATGCTCCTGGAGAAGATCAAATCCTAGTTAAGGCAGTTGGTGGCGCTACCACCTGCAGAGGTTTTTGAGGTGTAGTGTGATTTGGGTGGTGGTTGTAGAGCCTGGTGCCCCCGTAATCTGGTAATTGGCATCAGATAAAGTTAAATGGATGGATGGATTTTTTCATTTGTTGCCTCAAACCTTTTAAAATGCATACTGATAAAGGAGTCAGAATAATGTCTTACATGTAATTTATAGGCAAATTTCTACAAAAACTTCATAGAAATAATTTAGAGAGCATTTGGTACTGTTTGTTCTGGTGGTGAACTGTTTGTTCTGGGCAGCCTCAAGGTGTGAACTTGTATAAATGTGTGAATTTTAAAGAGACCGGTACTATAATAAGACCAGCAACCCTGGCCTCTGGATCTGGACTAGTGACAAGAGACAAAAAGAAACGTCCATACAATAGATGTTTGTAAGAGTAAATAATAGTTATAGTGCTATACTTATCACTAAATGTCAACTTAGACTTCTAGTTTCTCCATCAACAAATGATTTATTCTTTTCCTGGAACACCAATGTCCTATTAATAAAGACGGGTGATGCCAGAGAGTCACACAGTAAATTCTTGAGTCCTGTTAAAAAAATAAAAATAAATTCAAATGGTTACAATGCACAAGGACTGTTACAAAATTGTGTAACAGTCCCACTAATTTAGTCTTTTAATCACAGGCATTGGAAAAATTCATGAAGCACAGGCCACTGTTTTGTCCGTTGCAATGTTGCAGTTCAAGTCTCCTCACAGTTTTTATTGACTTTGTCTCGTAGGGTTCCAAGCGTCTTCTCAGATCAAACGAGTACATCCTCCCACCCAGTGGACTGATGGAGACGGACCTGGAGCTCACGTTCTCACTACAGGCAAGTTGGTGACATTGCACCTTTATTTCCCCTTCTGGTCTGTGTAACAGGCTGTAGATGTCTTCATTTAGTCCAGGGGTCTCAAATTCAAATAAGTTGAGGGCCACCACCCACACTGTCATTTCACCGAAGGGCCGCTGAGGGGCAGTTGATGGTCAAATGGTTGAGGGAGTGGACTTTGGTATCGTCCCCACACACGTCTCCCTGGGCGCTCAAAATCTGCCCACTGCTTACTTTTGTGATGGGTTAAATGCAGAGGCTACATTTCATTGTGCGCTGTGGTGTGAATCACAATGTCACAATGACAAAAAGAAATGTATTATTATTATTTAACATAGCTTTCAGTGTTTTAAAAATCAGTTTCTGGAAGATGACTGTTGATCAGGGTTTTGAGAACTTTAGGATTTACCATAAAATGTGGAGAACATCACATCAAGGTTGGGGCCGCAAAATATCGTTCCATGGGCCGCAAATAGGCCACGGGCCGTGAGTTTGGAACCCCTGGATATAGACTCCAGCTCAGGAGAAACTTTATATGATTGTAAGAAGACGAAAAGACACACTTTTGTAGTTTGTGATCCCTTCATCCCTTCTTTTTGAAAAGAATTATCAGACCTTAGATATGGCAGAGTAGTAGGTAAGTCTAAAGATGTCCACCGGAGATCTACAGAAGAAGGAATAGCTCTGTGAAATGGCACTGTACTGTAATAAATACTTTTCCATTTGTTCTAGAACATATTGGACTCACTCTCGTATCGGATATTTTACTGTATAGGGATTTACAGACGTGGACTGTTTCACAGACAAGCATCTGTGGTTACTCTCTGGTTTGTTGTGGTCTATAATTGAAAAAATATCCATCTGACTGGAGCGTTCACATCCAGCATGTCTGGTCTGTGCTGCCACTAAACAAGATATTGGTCTGACCTTCTCACATCCAACCCATGTTTACAGAGCTGGATTTGACTGTAGTTAACATACAGTCAATGTAGAGTTTTGATAAATAAACAGGAGATTTTTGTCTCTCCATTATCAAGACAATACCTTTGATGGAGAAAACATGGAAACAGAAAGTGGATAATTTTGTTGCTTCACATCAACTACGTAGGTTATCAGTTTGAGCCCTGGGAGTAACTGATGGTTGAAATTTATGCTAGAAGACAATGAAGCGATGATCCATCTTACTTTTAGGTTAATTTACGTGTAAATTTGAATGATGGTTTCTTGATACAAACTAGTTAGCATTTTAGGGCAGTCTCTGTTGCTTTGCTCACATTCCACTGTGAAATACAGTGCAAGAGGATACAGGAAATTTAATTGCAAAATATCCTGTTTTTCATGATGACAATTATGTTAAGAACAGATAAGTAAACAAAGAAAGAGAACTAATCGTAAGTTGCTGAATGTGATGAAATTTCAAGCTACATTGGCTCAAATTAAGGCCCAAGGCTCGGCTGCGGCCCGTTCAGCTTTTAAATGCGGCCCACCAACCTTGTCCAAATTAAATGATTTATTTATATTAGCATTATACTTGCCTTTTCCCTTCAATGCCTTTGTTTCCCTAGTAGGGTTAGGTTTTATACATGACGTTTACATGCTATTCATCTTAGTTTGGACAAATCGTCTTTCTGCCCTTGTGTCCAATTTTAGGAAGGGTTGTAGGCTAAGGGTCAAAAAGTGCCCACGTTTGTCCAACATACAAGAGTTTTCCTCAATGAACCTCAATCAAAAAGACTTTGACTACATTGCATAGTTTGGTCTAAGACAAATATTTGGTGTTAAGTGATTTATTTTCCTTCTTATTTTCAGTACCCTCACTTTCTGAAGAGAGATGCCAACAGACTGCAGATCATGCTGCAAAGGAGAAAACGTTACAAGAACCGAACCATCCTGGGCTACAAAACCTTGGCTGTGGGGGTCATCAACATGTCTGAGGTACATACTTTTACTCTAATCCTTGTCTTCACTGAGGCATGTCTTTCAATCACCAAGTTTCACTTTTCATTTTCAGTTTGTTCATTTCTCAGAGATGAACCCTTTTATTTTCCTCCGTGCTTGTGATTGCATTCTGCTGCTCTGTGACAGTGACTGACGTGGCTATTAGTGTGTTTTACTCCTGTCTCAGTTGCCAAACCCAGAGTTGGAAGTGTAATTGTGTCATTCGACATGATTCATTCCCATCACACGCACACTGTGAGATTATGTGCCATCTGGAGCTGGCTTCATATGCACTTTTCTCCAAGCTGTGTCTCTAAACATGCTTTGCATGTATATTAGACCAAGACCAGATATCATGGGGAATAATGATAATGTAGCAATATTCTGTTTTTTAATTTAGTTCTCCTGTTTATCAATAGTTGATAGTCACTAAAACAATTGAGTGGTTTTAATAACGTGTTGACTAAATTATATAGAGAACTGGGTTGGAATTTATGTCTATCATTGCTCTGTGCTCATTTACATTAGATTGCCATATGCTCTCTAAAGGATGGTGTGGTTCCCATGCACTGATGAACACATTAATCTATATCTCATGAAGATAAACCCACTCAGAGCTTAGACTTCAGTTCAGGGGAAAGGAAGTTGGACTTTTCTAAATTTTTTGAAGCTGACATTTGAGAAACAGGAACAGAAAAGGCCTTTTTTTTTCTGAAAAAAAAAACTACCTTAATGCAGTCACCTGCTGAAATTCTTTGCTGAGTGTCAGAATTCATGTACTGTATTTAATTTATTTTTGTCTTGTGAGCTACTTTTTAAAAACTCTATAACTCTATATAATAAATATATTCACCCATATAAATTAGATATCTTATTCTTTACAATGTGTGTATGTATGTATGTGTATATGTATATGTATATATATATATATATATATATATACAGTATTACATATTACATATTATATATATGTAATACTGTTTGACTCAATATCTGTATGATTCTCACTTTAGCCCAGTGATTAGCATCTTGAAAGCCAATTACATTTCTAGTTTTAGTCACTTTTATTTTTTATGTTATTGCTTGGGATCCTTTGCAGATTTACTGATAGATCCTGGTAGAGCAGAGACTGATTGGCCATTGATGAAACTTGTTGATTGTTAATAAATCCATGTTTTGTGTAGTGAACTATCTCTCCACCTCAGTAAGTGACTTACTGGATGCTGCGTTCAAGTGCCCTCCTGGCAGTATTTAGGGCTATTCCCTGTACAGGGATTTATCACTTTGGATATTGAAACCACCCTCCAGCTACAGCTTGAAGGAAAACGTCCTCCCATATTTTCCGTTTATAAATAGTTGATGATAAACGTTTGTCAGGATTTTTTTTTTCCTGAATAGATAGCGTTGTGAAAATTAGCTTCCCATTTATAACGTCAAGTCTGGGAAGGAGGTTTTATGCAAATGGAAATTGATATAAAGATAGTCGAGCTGTCCTCTTATCAGCAGTTGGTAAATCAGGCGTGAAGCATTGTAATTATATGCTGCCCTGGTGCTGGCTGATTGAGAACAGGCCATGCAGTTTTTACATTAAAAGGATTTCTTTTTCTTATTGAGCAAAACCTTGTTTAGTTGCAGTTAGTGTTCCATGACTGAAGGCCAGTTATTTTCTATTTAAGCGTTTTCTCAAACAATTTCTCCTTAAGTGGGGGTGGCAGTGATGGCTTGGCGGTAGGGGAGCAGACTTAGGTGCGCAGGGCTTCAGGTTTGAACCCACCAGCGGCTAGGTTGCCACTGAGGTGCTGTGTTCATAGCCCTGTCTCGACCCACTTAACGTCCAATGGGCTAACCACCCGCAGGAAGCCTAATTTCAGCACTAATGAAGGGAAAAAACACAAAAACAATTTCCCGTTTTCTTCCTACTCCATGCTTTTAGGTCCTCAGCTTCAAATGCAGAAGAGAGGAGAGAAACTGCTTTGTATAACTTGCGATGAATTATTAAATTGTCAAAATCTGTTCCAGACTTCATTTTCATCTTCCTGTTCCAGGTGATGCAACACCCGACAGATGGAGGACAGATTCTGGGTCTTCACAGTAACGTGAAGGAGGCCCCAGTGCGTGTGGCAGAGATCAGCGTTTACTCTCTGTCCAGTCAGCCCATTGACCATGAGGATGGTAGCGGCCAGGCTGGACGCAAGACCAAAACCTCAGGTAACAGCCTGTCAGTCACCCTGTCAGTCATAATTGGGATTGTTGCTCCGTTTCCCCCACCAATCCCTCTCCCCGCTCATTTCCCTTCTCCACATGGTTTCTATTTCCCATCTCTGGATAAAGTAAACAGTATTAATTCTCGGCCAACCCTTCGCCCTGGATATGTTATTTTCTCCATCCATAGCTGCGGTGTTGATTCCTGCCTTGAACAGATGTAGGGCCTATTACATTACAGTACTTTATTTCTGGGTGTGGGGAATATTGGACCTGGGCTCTGCTGATCCCTCCATGTTCTGGATGTCATTACGGAGGCCACTCAAACATAACAGATGAGCTCATGCAGCCAGTATTAAATGGGTGTCACTCTGAGGGAAGGAGATGTTTATCTTTGGCCTATCTGTAGTGACCCTTTATTATTATTCATCCCATCCAGAAACAGGATGTTTCACAGGCAAAGGGAATTCTGAAGGAGCTGATCCTAAATCAGCTGTCACACACTCAGCTCGGCAGCAGCTCCATATGGAAGCCGGCCTGGAAACTTCTCATAAACAGGATTTAGGATTCTCTTTTTTAATGTCTTTATAAATGCTGAGCAAAAAAATACTTTAAACATTAAGTCTTTGGATCCTTGAACTATATGTCTGTCTTTTAAAAACAGGCATTTCCTTGTTTGCCTAGATATCATTTGAAAGCAACACCTTTTTTCATGCTTTGCCAAATCTGATGACCTGCATTCTATGTATATATATATATTTTTTTTTCCTTTCACTCAGACCGTTCCCCAGACATGGATAATTACTCTGAGGAGGATGATGACAGCTACTCATCAGAGCAAGAAGCCAGCGATGATGCAGTTCACGGCCCGGTAAGTTCTAAGAAAACAACCCACCCAGATATGCACATAAACATAAAGAATTTAAAAAAATCCTTGTAAACATGTGAGGGAATAATATCAGATAATTTTTACCCAAACCATTTCTTGTTTAGGATCTCTACGACGAAGACGACGAGGTCAGAAAACCCAAAAAGGCTCGGAGGAAAATGATCCGAACCACTTCCATGACCAGGGTTAGTTTTTCCCCTTTTTTTAACGACACATGGACTTTGGTTCTGGCCAATCATTGACTCTAATATCAACAGGAAGACAAGACTTTGGCGTCGTACAAGCTTTTAGTGGGAAATAACCTCAGTGGTCCATTTGTTGGAGCCATTAGGACAATGTGGATGAGCATGTAAATGAACACTGGGTTCACTGGACTGATTATAATGGTCTTTATATAGAGTGGCTGTGGATCCACCGGACAGTAACTGGGGAACTGATAAGCCCAAGCCCAGCTGTCATGGTTGTTTAGTGATGACAACTATTTTCCGTTTAAAGGCTTGTTTTTATCCTAACACTGAGTGTCTTGTTTTTTTTCTCCCTCTTTCATTTTCATGTTTCAGCAACCTAACTTCAAGCAGAAGTTTGTGGCCCTGCTGAAGAGGTTTAAAGTCACAGACGAGGTGAGTTATGATTGGTATTCAAGAGACCACGTTTGGTAGACGGCCAGAAAAACTCTGATGGACATACTGTACAGCACAGGCTCCATCCTCCAACGCCTGTAGCCCCTGTGTCCTTCTGCCGTTACGTCCTCCAGCGAGTCAGCTCTAATCCATAATACATACTAATATGTTCCGGGGAAGAACAATTTCTGTATTGACTTGCTAAGCTGCATATTGCTGCATCCATTTTCATGTCCTGGTGTCCTGGACGAATTTCGAGAGAGCGAGAGAAAATCACTGGCACAAGAGCGGAACAGGATTGGTTGTAATACCCAGATGCTTCTACCTCTGTGTTCATAGATGCATGATTCATACATCGCCTTCAGCTGCAGTTCTGTATTCAGAATCCATTAACGGCCTTGTGTATAATGTGAAGATGTTTGCGGATTCTGCATTAAAGCTCCTAATCAGGTCATCGGCGGCACGTCAACCATTTGCGTGCAGCAACCCATAGATGATACTGAGTGAATACATAATCCACTGTTTGTTAGGCCATTATGACAAAAACTGCTGTGGACCCTATAGAAATAATGCTTTCCTGTCTTCTGTCTTAGTCTATAAAGATTATATGAAATAATGGATTAGTGTTTTTTTTTTTTTTTTACCTTCCTGCCAGACTTTGGTTGTTGTTAACAGTAAACTTTCAACAACTGGGAACTGCCGATGCACACAGGAGCCTCCGGGCCACCGACTCCAGGTGGCCTAGTGATCTTTTATCACGTTACCTGTCGCTAATCTCTTCCCTGTGCCTGGACGGTGTGCAGGGTTACAGCTCTATAAATACCTAGCCAGGAGGTGGACAGTGGACAGACTGTGTTTATCTGCTCCCTGCCAGCCTCCTGCGCTTATGGAGTGGCATTAATCACCTGATTAGTCCACAGGCCCCCAGTTTGTGCCGTTTCTATGGAATACCTCCCTGCTGCGCTGCTCTGAGATGAAGGCACTCACTTACTGTTTTAATTGCCCCGCTTCAGGCCTTGGACGTGTTTGCATCCTAGACTTTTTCTTTCTTTCTTTTTTAATTATATAGCTGCAATTGTTCTAGTTATATTCTTTAAGCTCTATTAATCCTGCTGTGAGCTGTCTTTCTGACACTTATATCCATAGTCACAATTACAAAGTCTTTTTGATGAGGTTGTGATGTGTTAATGAAGTGTCTATACCAGGGGAGGATATTGACTGTGAGTCCCGTGTTAGAAGGTTTTATTTTAGAATGTGTGTGTTTCACTTTTTTTATGTCTGTTGGTTCATTTTTTGAAATATTAAAAGTGGATTAAAGCAAACTTTCAGCTATTTATATTTTATATGTCATGGAGCAGTGGTGCCCTATGGTTAATGAAGCTGACTTGGGTCTGCAAAGTTTCAGGGTCTTATCCTCAAGCTGCCAGATTGCCACTTAGGGGCTCAGGGTATGGTGCTGTGTGATTTGGGTGACAGTCGTGGAGATTGCTGCGCCTTCAACCTGGTAACAGGAACCAAAATGATTGAATTAATGAATGAGGTGGTTGTGTTTTCTTTAATATAACAGAGACTTCTTGGACAAACCAATGACTAGTCTTTGGAATCTATTGTCTTTTTTACTTTTAACAGATCTATTATTTATTTATATTTATTTTAAGAATTATTAGGTAATTAACTGTTCTCTTATAATGGAGCAAGACAATTTCTATAGTTTTTAACAATTTGCGTACTTATCAGGCCATGTTGTCTATTCCTCACTCTGGGCTTTACCTGTGTTCCAGGTCTTGGACTCTGACCCAGTAGACCAGACCCAAGAGGTGGAGGAGGATCTGGACTTACTCTACGACAGTCTGGAAGTGTACAACCAGAGTGACAGTGGGCCAGAGATGGAGGACAATGAGAGCGTCCTTAGCACACCTAAACCCAAACTCAAGTATGCGTCTGTTGAACCTGTCTTTACTTTCCCCGTCTATGAAAACTTTTTGTCTCTATACTTAATTGACTGCAAAGTCAGTTGTTGGTACTGTTCAGTAATATAGTTGGGTTTTTTTTGTTTGTTTTTAGACCATTTTTTGAAGGGATGTCTCACTCCAGCTCACAGACAGAAATCGGAAGCATTCACAGCCAAAAGAGCCAACAGAGAGAGCTGTCTTGTCCTGTGAGTTCAACACATACAACTTATTAGCAGCCGATCTGCTTTCCCTGTGAATATCTGTCTGTCTGTTCCTGGTGAAGTTCTTTTTGTCCACACGGTTATGTAACAGCGGAGGTGCCAGTTGCTGTTTAAATACCCGGATCCTCTCTCTGTGTACGGCAAAACACGAATTCCCAAAGACGTTGATGGAGCAGCCAAGATATTCTAACCATGAGCACAATGTAGCCCACCAACTCCCACCCAAGTAAAAAATGTGGCCTGTGGTCCTAACTAACCCCCACCCTCTTTAAGTCATCCAGTATTTATAGGGTCTGACACTGGATGGCCTCTGCACCACAAGCGCACACACAAATAAACTCCCATGCAGGGGATAAAATGGACATTCCAGCCCCTAAGATCCAAGTCCAATTTATAGTTCAGTTGAAAAAAAGCAAAGACAGCGAAGAGAGTTCTGTTTATAAAAATATATAAATCCATCTTGGTTTGTAGTGGAACAGTCCAAATCCTTTTTGGACTGTGGCAGCAGCCGTCTTTCATTTCACTTCATAAACGTCTTCAGTTGAACTTCATAAACGTGTCAGACAAACAAAGCCAAGCCTGAAGAGAAATAGAGTAAGACTAGTAGAGTAATGAGGGGCAGTGAAAGAATATTGTCAACCTTGAGTGTACGACTGCTTCTAATAAATTTGAGTGGTTAATTCATTGGACACGCACAGTTGTAATAACTGTGCAATAAGTTTATGTCACGCTTTTAGGAACAAGGACTTGTCTTGTCGTCCGTTACGAGAGGCCGTGAAGTTTACGGGTCCCCAGAGTAATCATCCTAATTGCAACATGAGAAGATAAAATTTGAGATTTTTACAAGAAAACTCTTAGTGAAATCCAATAGAATCTGTCATTTATATCGTTGCATAAATCCTTTGTTTATCTGGAGAACAAGACCAATAACAGCTTCAGTGTTTCCAATGACTTCAACATAATTTGTTGCCTTTTCCACCTTTTGGATCAGTTTTAACCATTTATCAACAAAGACAATGAAAAGCATGGCCCTCTGGGCATTGGACTCAGTCAACTCTTGTTTCTTTCACAAATTTGAACTGTCATTGAAAGTCACATCAAATCCGTTTTATTTGTACAGCCAGTGTTTCATTAAAAAGAGTATTCTTATTTTTTATGATGTTGTTAAATACACATTATTCCAAAGTAAGAGGTTTATAGGTCACAAACATTGGGCAGATGTTTTACCTGTAACCAGTGAGCACTGATTGCTGTTAACTTCCTCAATAATTTGCATTATTGGTATTATTTATGAGATCTTTTTAGCTCCTGAAATGTCTGTTTGATTTTCTTCTCTGCTTGAATTTATTGTACAGAGTGGAGACTTTCTGACCGTGGAGAGATGTAAAGCGCAGAGCTCTCGCTATCAAGATGACAGTGTCACAGACACAACCACGGGGGTATGTTTTTGAAAGTTCACTAACTTGCCCTGGGGCGTCTTTGTGTCGTCTTCCGTCTGTCCTCTTGTCTTGTCCACTCCGCTGCCCTGCTGCTCCCTATGGTATTTCCCCAAAGAAAAAGCAAACAGAGTGAAAGAAAAGTTTGCAAGTACAAGCGGAGTAAACAACATATATATTGGCTCAGTCTGTGAGAAGAGGCTGCTGTGCAGTTGTTAACTCCTCAGGATGGAAGCAGAGGTGTTTGTTGTTGCCTTTGTTTTGTCTGCCTAACCTTGACTCCCTCCCTGGACTGCCAGTTCAGCTCCCAGGTCCACTAACCTAGTTAAAAATGAAAAGCCTTTGCTCCAGCAGCGGTGTTTCCCCTGCCAAAGAGATCATGACTTTTATCCCATCTGTCATGGTGGGCTTGCATCATTATCTTCAACCTCAACAGCTGAGCTAAATTATTCAGCACGCTGAGCACCTCCACACCTTCCTGCCCTTGTAATACTGGCTCTACGCATGCAGGATGGAGAACAGAGCTGAGGATTTTAGATTAAAATTGTTTTAAATCCTTTTACAGAATGATTATTTCACATTTGCTTGTCTCCTTCTTCTAATCCAGGAGCCAGAGACTGATGACAACGGGCCGTCCATGGGCGAGGTAAGCAGCTGGGATCAAAACACAGAACGGATAACTAGCCCCGTTGGGAAACTCTGCAAGACAGAGTCTCAGAACCACATGTCTCCAAGGTAAATAAATGAAAAAATACTTTTTTGAATCATACACATGTTTAGCTTTGCAAATTCTGAAGTTCTAAGCTCTAAGATCTGTCTCTCTGCTGACAGCAAAATGGAGAACAAACTGCAGAGACGTGCACGCAGCACATCCATGAAAGACAGACAGAACTCCAAAGCCCAGAGTGACAGGACCAGCAGCATGGAGAGTGAGTGCTCACCAGACTCACGACTCATTGCACAGGTGAGGAAAAACAAGCAAGTGAATTTTGCTCAAAAAAAAAAAAACAAATACCCAAAAACCTTTTTTACTTTCATTATGTGTCTGGATGAACAAGTATATTTTCAACCATTACCTGTTTTAAAAATCTGGATAAATTGACCTTTTTCATTTTAATGGAAAATAATGGGCTCTCATCTGAACACTCAGGCCAGAAGGCTCTTCAAATTAATGATCTTGATTTAAAAAAAAAAAAAAAAAAAGCAGGTAGATTGTGTTGTTTTCTACTGTTCCAGTCAATCCTTGTCAAGCTACATAAACATCTATACGTCCATAAATAGAAGCTTCAGGTCCAGTGTATATGAATGTCTTAGTCTCATTATTTCTGCTTCTCTTTTCTCTATAAGGTTCCCAGAAAATCTGTTTATGACCAACTGAACCAGATCCTCATCTCTGATGAACGTCTACCTGAGAGCATCATCCTAATCAACACCATGGAGTGGCAAGGACAGGTGTGTCCTAACACAAAGCAATTAATTTTTTATTTGTGTTCTCACTGGTTTCAACGACCATACAGATACATATTGAGGTTGTTTTGGTAAAAACTAATTCACCTGGAAAGCAGCTTTATATACAGTCATGTAAAAGAATATGCCCTGCTGTTTTCCTCACTTTCTTGTTCATTTGATTCACTAAAGAGCTGATATCAAATCATTTCCCATTGTTTTATCAATGGTAACCAAAATCACTTACGTTTTTACATCAATAGCTATGGCATTGTGCTGCCAAAAACAATGATTTTAGGTGTTCCATCATTTTGTGTTTAATTGTATTTGCCAGTTAATACACCCTTATTGGTACAATGCATTATATTGCACAAGAAATGGAAGAAAACAAGGGTGGCCTAATTTTTGTGTGTGTGTGTGTGTGTGAGAGACACCATAAAATAAGATTGTGTAGCTTTAGATTTATTTTCTTCTAATTGACAAGGATATTTAATCTAAATTAGAAAATACCAAATGGAACAGCTGATAATGGTAACACTCAGCTTAAAATAAATATAAAATTATAATAAATCTTGTACTTGGTTTATAAACTAAAATATAAACTATTTTAGTATTTTCATGTTTCACTAATGAACACAAAATGTTTGACAAGATTGTGTAAAAGCCTAATCTATCCTTTGGGTCACTAAACTGAGAAATTACACTGGCCTAAGTAACCATCTGTGAAAGAACGTGTGATTGTATATTTGAATGAAAGTGTCAATAATGATTGTTATGTTGTGGGTTCACTCTGACTCCTGTTGTTAGTCGAGCATCATGTTGTTATTCCTGCATCACCATGCCTCTTCATCTGTCCACCAACTCGTCTTCTCCCTCATGTGTGTGTTTCCGTGCAGTATGTAGCTGAACTGCTCCATGACCAGAGCCAGCCCATTGTGTCCACCTGCTCCTCTGCTGATGTTCAGGCTGCCTTCAACACCATCGTGACTCGTATCCAAAGATTGTGAGTCGCCCGCATACGAACATACACACCTAAATGCATTCATTCATTCAGGAAAAAAAAAAAAAAAACATTGATCGAATGATTTGAGCCAGCAGTCTGGCTGATCTCGCTGCTCCTTGCTCTGGGTTCATAATGTTTGTGATGGCACGCTTCCAGAGAATTCCATCTCAACGTTGCTCACACACCGCTGAAGTAGTGTACATCTGTTAACCCATTCTATCAATAAGGGCGTCTGTTTTTCTTATGAAAAGCTGAAGCTCAAACGCTCTCGCTTCTCTGGTTGGATCCATCTGCTAAGCCTGCCTCGGAACATCGCATCAGTGTCGGCTGTCTGGCTGCGCTGCCTCTGTTAAAACCAGTTTTCTCTGGGTCGACATGTTTACTCCAGCTGGGGCCATATCATGTAGAGTCATGCACAACTCTGACTTGGACGTGCTTGGCCGGTGTTGTCACAGTTTCAGGCTGGCTGCAGGGTTGTTTCCTCTCTGAGTTGTTGATGAGCACAGGAGGACAAGTTTGGTTCTGCTGTAAGGAAACTCATTATGTACAATCCTGAAAATGTATTTCAACATCGTGGGACGTTTTTCTTGGGGCAGTGGCGCAATGGATGAGGCGTCTGACTACAGATCAGAAGATTTCATGTTCGATTCCAGGCTGGCTCAAAATGTCCATAATTTGCCAGGGGATTAATAAAGTTCTATCTGTCTATCTATCTACCAAACCCTAGGTGACTTAAATTTGTTAAAATTTAAAACTTAAAATATATAGGGGGTATTTATCTATGTTGCTCTATGCTTGCGATTTCTCCTAATTTAGCAGCAAAATAACCCAAATGAATCCAGAACTGTACTGTACTGGTATGGTTCCATGGGTCATTTAGATTGGACCAAACATATACTGTAGATTTCAGTGTAAATCAAAGTGTGGCTGCTGGCTCGTGTGGTTCTCCCTAAGGTTTCTACTGGTTTTCTTTTCCCTGTTAAAAGGGTTGTTTTTCCCCTCTGTATTTTTTCCTTACCCTGGCTGAGGGTCTAAGGACAGCGGATGTTACCAACCCTGTAAAGCCCTATGTGACAAATCTGATTTGTAAATGTGGGCTATATAAATACAATTTGATTGATTGATTGGTAGTCCTACCATTGGCATAAATGCTTCTGTTCCCTGCTCAGAGATACTCTTGCGTTCACAAATAATGATACAATAGGCATCTGAGTATCACTTACTTGCTACTAAATATTGCAGGAGTCATTTGGGTTTAGTATTTGTTAGTTGTTTTTAAAACTCTGTTTTTTTGTGCTATTGTGAGTCGTTTTAATGACTTCTCCTCTGAAACAGTAGTAAAAAAAACAGATTTTACCTCTGTTTCCCTGGAAACCGGGGTGGGAGGGGTTAGCAGATGGTGGCAGAGTACATACAGTGGGAACAAAAAGGAGGATAGGAGCCTGTATTTAGCTCATAGTCAAAAAAAAAATGTTCCACATACTAGCTTGAAAATAATTATAATGTGTGATTTGACTTCCAAACTGTAAAATATTAATCGTAAATAAACTGTTCCATATATGAAAAACTGTGCTCACACCAGGAAACCCCTGTTGTGCTGCACTATATCTGTCAGACACTGAGAATTTTCCCACACTCACTCTCTGACCTCTTTTTTTTTAATGATTCATCTTTCTCTTAATTACTTGTTGCTTTTCTCCTCATTTTTTTCCCCCCAAACATTCAGCTGTAACTGCAACGCGCAGACACCGCCGACCATGAAAGTGGCGGTGGCTGGAGACCAGAGTTACCTTAGCACCATCCTGCGTTTCTTTGTGGAGCAGCTGGCCAATAAGACGCCCGACTGGCTGAGTTACATACGCTTCCTGGTGATTCCCATTGGTACGTCAGCTTTCATGAACGTTTCACGGTAAAATAAAATAAAACGCTCATGTGGAGTCAGTTGGGTTGCGTTCACGGACTTTCATCTCCTGCACAGGTTCCCACCCCCTGGCAAAATACATGGCCTCCTTTGACAGCAGGTTCAATAGCATCTTTATGGACACCGCGTGGAGGGAGCTGTTCTGCAGGACGGAACGGCCAACCTCAGGTAAGATCCATCGCCGCCACAGCACAGCGGGTCTGCGTGTCTAATGTTCAACCAACTCGAAAAGGAAAAGCAGTCAGAGGTCAGAGGCTGATGGATGAGGGGGAGTTGTTTAAACGACAGCCACAGGCTGGTGTTAATGAAGCAAACTGCTCCACATCATGGCTGCACATTTTCACCTGTGTGTCTGCAAAGACCTGAGCAGATTGTGGGAGTGCTTTTAGTTTTTGTTATATTTTATTTTACCCATCTTTGTTGCTTCAATGCATGTTATGAAATCTGAATTTGAGAATTTCAAAACTGTTAATTGTCCTTGTGTTTGACTGAAAATAATTGAAATAATGGCTCTTTTCTTTGGTATAAAGTATGAAAGTTGAATTTATAATAATATTTTATAGATTTGTTCTCCACATTTTATGGTAAATCTTATAGTTCTCAAAACCCTGATCCACGTTTTCCTTCTCATTCAGTGTTGTATTACACAGAATCTATAGGAATCTATTTGTTTTTTTTTTTTCTTTTGTATTGAACACTGGAAGCTGACGCAGTGATATTTGGTTATAAACATATTATATTACTCCTTCTTTTCTGTTTTGCCTTCTGATCAGCCCATATTATTTCACCTCATTTGCTCCCTGTAGCTGCAGGAGTCAAAGTCTAAACACATCACAGTGAATCGATTGAAACTGCATCAAATATGTACATGTATTTAGGAATGAATTACTCCAACCCTGTTACCCGTTGCCTGTTCAGGCTCTGGTTTTCTTTTATTTCTATATTTAATAAAAACACAAACTTTTATAGCAAAGCAGTATGAAAAAAATCAGCTTGTAAACACAGAAAAAGGTGTAAAGAGAACTTGTGCGTGGCTCAATTTTCCCCCTAGGTCTTCAGTTTGAAACAAAATTGATATTGAACGTCGCTCTGTGGATTTTATACCAACAGTATTATAATTACATTTCAGTCCCAGGTCTCCAGTCTGTCTTGGTATATATAATTCAGTGACATGTGCTTAATAAACGCACACTCCTGCCTTATGTGGACCTAGCATGGCACCTGTTAGCCCCAGTGTTAGACAGGCAGGCAGACAGACGACAGGAAACACATGGTGTTCACAATCTGTCTTCCTGCTCCCCCACAGATAACATTGACGTAGCAGGGCGAGTGGTCCAGTACCTGGCCGGTGCCAACGTGTCCCACCAGTTCCCCATCTCGGAGGCCATGCTCACCTACAAACAGAAGAGGTAACCTTGCAAGCAACCTTTAGCATTCCATCTCGACTGCATCAGTGGGCGGCGTATGTTTGTGTGCTTGCCGTTGTATTTGGTAATGCACTTCTCTGATCATGTGTCTCCAGTGGAGTTTGTCGTGCTGAATGTGGCTCTTGACGTGACAATTTTACTTAGGATAATAAAAAAAAATATATCTGCTCAGTGCATCACTTAGACTGAAGCATCTTTAGTGAGTGACAGTGGAATGCATGGGGCATGGGCCTGCGATGCCTCCGCATGCAGGAATAAAATCCACTGCTCATGTTACATATAAACCTCTGAAAATGAACATTATTTGGTGAATGTTGAAGGAAGAGGAGCCTTGGAAACATTTTAGTTGATTGTAAAATCTAAAGCACTGAAAAAAGTTTTTAAAAAAGTCACTTTTTTTCTAATGTATTGGCTGATGAAATATTTTGGCTGAAGAATATTTTAACTTTCTTTTTATGTCCTTTTTGGTAACATATCCTTTTATAAGTTCATTAGATTTTTTTATTTTGGACTAAATATATTTGGACATCATCTCTTACACACACAAATCTCTCTCTTTCTCTTGCATTATTTTTTTTCTAAGGTTCGTCTGAACCCTTTTCACCACATCTTCACAGTATTTTTGTTACTGGTCGTAGGCTGTGAAATACAACACGCAGTTTTAACGCTGTTGCATTCCTTCTTTTCCCCTTCTCCCTCCCCCTTTTGATTTGCATACAAGGAAAAGGAGTTTGTATTTTGATTTTTACATCAGGTATCTAAGTCAACTCTTGTTTGCTTTTGCCCTTCTGGTTTTCCCTCCTTCATTTTGGCCTGGGTTTTCCCACTGTGTTTCCACATCTTACAGTTACTGTACAACTCACCGTTGCACTCTGTCCTCACACTGTCTCAACTGTCCTTGTTTTGGTGTGGCTTTGGCTCTTGACGCCGTCCTGTGTGTTTTTGCTGTGACATTTTGCCTAACAACCCTCTAACAGACTTTTTAAAGTGAAATCCAATGGTTGAATCCCCCTAAACTAGGCTGGGTAAACAGAATGGGCTAAAAGGGCTGCAGCCATGGGCTTCACCAACAGGGGGGGTCTCAGGTTGCTCATGTCGAATGACTAAAATCATGGGAGTCTTCTTATGTTGATTTTACTCTACTTCAAACACCCTTTATATCTACCTGACCTTTCTTTTGTTGGTGTTAGATCGATATTATGGTGGTTTTACATCTATAAATATATGCTACCACCTTTAAAACAGAGGGTAGGAAAATATTATGGGTAGGAAAAATCTTTAGATAGGGCTATAACTTTTCGCTACAGGTAGGAAAATATTATGGGTAGGAAAATACTCCAGAACAATGACACCCATGCTTTATGTTAACGCGCAATCAACATAAAGATGTCAATGCACCAACCGTGATAAAAGTGCTCCTTTTATACCAAAAATGTTTTTTTCAACCTGTTACCAGAATTTTGAAAACTTTTAAAAGCAGGCAGGTAGACCCCAACATGTCATCATAAAATAAAAATATAAAAATAAAAAAAAAAATCTTAATCTTCCAGCCTTTTCAGTTGATATTCAAATGCATCCTAATTTAATTTTCACTACATTTTAAGAGAGTTTTCCAACATCCAACAAAGTCAAACCACTTTGTTCTTTTTGATCTACGTCCTAAATTTTACTTTTTCTTTTACTCTTTCCATGCTTGCAGAAGGTAACTTCGCTGATATATTGTATGGTGTAAAATAAAATGATGATGTAACACAACTGGCCCCTAAACCTGCTGAGATTGCTGCCTCTGCACCGGAACAGGCTGCAGCATTGTTTGCCATCATTCTGGTGTTTGCTGTGTGTGCAGTCTGTTTCCCAGGCACATGAAAGTTTAGGAGAGAATCGAGAAACTCATCAGCTGGAGTTAGTGTTAACATTAGTCAACAGTGGCCGGTGTCCTTATTTGTCTTTTTAAAGGCCTGTGTTGAAAGTAGTTTTCAGAGATAGGAGTTTCACTGACAGATTCCAGACATCAGTTAGAAACCTCTGTGTTGTCAGAAGGGCCCAAAACAAATGCCCAACTTTTTTTTGGTTGTAAGGAGCAGTCGTCCCTTTCATCCCATTGTAGCTTGACCCCAAGATGACCTCATTCCACACCAGCCAGTCATGTGCCATTTCAACTGTGATGATGGCTCACGGCACGGTCATCTCTCCTCCAGGACCATTGATTGTTTGTGTGTGAACCTTTTCTTTTTTTTTTTTTTGGTTTTCTGTGTTCAAACCCTTCCCTGCCTTCATTTATGGTCTCTTCATTTTTATTGTTACAGCCCTGATGAGGACTCCTGTCAAAAATTTGTGCCATTTATTGGGGTAAGGCTCATATTTATTTTCAGTGGTTGCAATTTCTGGGGAAAAAATATGAGCTCTTTTTTTATTGTCAATTTTTTGTTGTTATTGCAGGTCGTAAAAGTAGGGATTGTGGAGCAAAGTCTATCAACATCAGGTAAGAATACCAAAAGATTTTTTGTTTATAAAAGTTAGTCACACTTTTTTTTTTCATCCTTTGGCTGACTTATGTCGTATGGGGCAGTTGTGGTATAGTGGTTAAGGGACAGGGGTCCGGAGGGTTCCAGGTTGGAATTGTTCTGAGGTCCACTGAGCATGACCCCAGCATCAACCCGTCCCACTGCTCCCTGGGTGCTCAATGCTGCCCACAGTTCGCTTTGGTGATGAGTTATATGCAGAGGCGACATTTTGTTGTGTGCAGTGGTGTGAATCACAATGTCACAATGACAGGGAGTTTGATTTCCTTACACTCAGGTGTGACTTGTATATCAAAATATAGAATTTCAATGTTTGTGTACCACTATCTGCTACCACTATCTATCCCTTGGCTGGGGCGACTTATAGTCCGGAGCCACAGTAATCACATGATTAGAGTAAAAATCAGTCACTGTTGATAACAGACACACAAATATTTATTATAAGGTTTTACTCTTGTTGCTTTACTTGATGGATCGAGCTTGTGCTCGAGGGATTGTTGTAGAAATTCTTGTCTAATATTGAGTAAGCAGCAAAAACTTCAGTCTCCTGAGCACGTTACTGACCCGCAGCCAGAGAATAATACTGTAAAAATAAATAAAATATGAAGTCTGAAATTATTTCAGCTGTGCACTTCCTGTTTAATTAAGTTGCATCAATTGATTTCCACATGCCACATCTTTGTGTTTTCATATTTTATTTCTGAGCTGTTTGCATTGACCTGTTTTTTTTTTTTTAGTTGATTCAGATGATGCAATGGCAGGCAACACAAGTATCCTGTCTTCTCCAACACCTCCATCAGCTGGTCTGTATGGGAAGGAGATTGGAGGAACCCCTCCTCAGTCACCCTCTGTGTCCACCGCCCTGTCTGGAGCTGGGTACGAAGAGCTTCACCTCACTCATAAACTTATTTAGTCTTATACGTACATTATACACATGCTGTTCTTTACTATGGCGCCACAATGGGATATTAGGTGGATGAGTGGCATCGTCACCTGGACACCATCACTGAGAATGACTGATATTACAAACACACCTGTAAAAAGTGTATCATGCCTGTGTTTTGGAATCAAATGTCACTGAGTCATTCTTCAGTGTAATACTTGGTACTGCTGTTGTTCCAGCTGTTGCTTATATTTTCTCCACCTCTCTCTGTTAGATCTCCATGTTCAGGTAATGAGTTGATGGGACTGCAGGTGGACTACTGGACGTGGCAAGGCCCTGAGAAGAAGAAGGAGGGTGAGAAGAGAGACGTGGGGCTGAAGAACACCCTGAAAAGTAATTTCCGTTCCCTGCAAGTCAGCCGCCTCCCCTGCGGAGGAGAACTCACCCCTCCGCCCAGCATGGCCATGACCGTTGTTACTAAGGAGAAGAACAAGAAAGGTACGCTGCTAGGAAAGACCAACTCAGGTGCACATGTGGACACTAGAGGGACCAAAAGAGGCTGAGAGTAACACGGTGGCAGGTTGCTGAAATCCAGTCCAGATCAGATGGATGGATGAATAGATGGGTGGGTGGGTAGGTAGGTAGGTATGTATGTAGGTACAGTAAATAGATAAATAGATGGATGGATGGATAGACAGACAGACAGACGATGGATAGATGGATGGATGGATGGATTGATAGAGAGGTAGGTAGGTAGGTAGGTACACAAATAGATAGATAGGAACAAAGGAAGGAAGGAAATAAAGATAGATGCTTGACTCGTTCAGGAATGTACAGTGACTGTAAATTGAGCTTCCGCAGAACATCAGAGAGGATCATTTAAACTGTTTCCAATGAAACTTGAAATGTTTGTAAAATATGAAGTGTGTACTCTTCGATATCCAAATAATAATAATAATTTTAAAGACAAATTTATAATTAATTTTCCTCTTCCTTCTCCCACCACAGTTATTTTTCTCAGCAAGAAGCCCAAGGAAAAAGAGCTGGACTCTAAGAGCCAAGTGATCGACGGTATTAGCAGGTTGATCTGCACTGCCAAGCACCAGCATACGATGCTGAGAGGTAAGAGTGTGATTCTGCACTGCCACCTGCAGGTAGTGTAAGGATAGTGCTCAGTAATTTTCCATTTAGAGCCGTGGAACAAAATGTATTTTAGCCTTTTTGTTCAGAAAGTTCTAACAACTTTGTTCTATTTAGTTCATTATATGCATCAGGATTGGTTAAGGTTGCTTAAAATTCTTGTTTTTTATTTTTTTCTGTTTTTCATTGTTGGTTTTGATTGATTGATTGAAATTGATTAGTTGCTTGAAACATTTTCGTTTTTAGCCCTTTTTAAAAAGACACTCAATATCAACGTAGGGATGGGCAAACTACGGCTCAGGGGCTGGATGTGGACCGTGAAAATCAGCAGCTTGAGCCTGACTGAAGTGTTATGTGAGTGTTGGAAGACTTGTGTGAATCCCATCTCATGGATTGTAACTATTCTTCGTCCTCAGTCACCATTGATGGAGTGGAGTGGAATGATGTGAAGTTTTTCCAGCTCGCTGCTCAGTGGCCCACACATGTCAAGCACTTCCCGGTGGGAATCTTTGGTTACACCAAACCCGTGTGACCGTGGTCACCATCCCACGACCCACCGCCAGACTGTCCACTGCACTTGTCTCAGTCGGAGGCTTCAGAGCATTAGAGGAAAAGCCAACGGGCCCTGGGGCAGTTAGTTTTCCTGTGGAAATCTTAACTGAGTCACCACCGTGTTCCATACACCGATTTCATGTTGTCGTTTTTTTTCGATGTTTTCAATGTTGATGTTGGGTGTTGTTGTTGTTTTTTTTTACACACTACAAAAAGAACAAGTACTATTTTGTAACATTTGTGCTATGGCCTCTTGAGGTATTTTGAGGTTTTTTGACAATTTGCCACATTTCGATAATGGCAGCTGTGTTTGCACTTTGCTTTTTTTTGTTACCAACTTTTATTATTTCTGTGAAATCCTTAACATTTATTGTTACTCTATAGACAATGGAGGAGCGTGTTGGTGACGTGCCGTGGTGTGTATGCGATCGTTTGAGACCGTGTTTCGAAGTTGGAATATTGCTGTGAATTTTGGGTGGAATCCTCTCTAACTAACTCAGCGCTCAGTTTTCTTACTCGTCCCTTTACCGTCTCACCAACTTTTATAGAAAAGAGCGTAAAGTTCTTTTTTTTTTTTTTTTTGCCTAGTTGCTTTTAAGCACATCGTATCTTAAGCAAAAAAAAAAATGTTAAAAAATGGAAATGAATAAAAAACATGGGCAAGGTATTTTTGAAGGTAGCTATAATGAATGTAGCTATGACACACTTTTATCACGTTAGCTCTTCGTCTTACGTAGTGTAAGTACTGGACTTTTTTAACATTGTTGTCACTGTACATACAGAGTGTACAGAAGAAACCACTATAAAGCAGGGTAACGTCACACGCAAAAAAAAAAACGAAAACAAAAGATTTCATCCCCCATCAGCTGATGCCAAATGTTTGTGACGACTGTGCTTCATCCGTTTCAACGTCCTGGTTGTGTGTTGTAGTGGGGACATTACCTGGGAACCTGGGAAGCGGGTGGGGGCGGGTAAACATGGCCACTCCATATTAATCTCTGACATTCTGGGTGTCTTTCAAAACCCACAGTAACTGTGCAAATAAATGTCAGAGAAATCCTAATGTGCAGTGATGTGCCAAAGTCAGGTTTGGTTTAGTTTGACATGGACGAGTATCATAGTATTTGTTACAACAGAAATATATAACCTATTTTCGGTCACTGTGGAGATCAGTATTAAGATTATACTCTATACATACTGTATATACAGTAATGTGCAAAGTCATGGCTGACAATAGCTTTGTCGTCTTAGCAACGTTTCAATGAACACATTTTTTTTGTGTGACCAAAAAATACAGAAATAGTGCTCACAAGGTCGAGGTATAAGATGGATTTTGTCTCAAGTGTTGGTTGAATTTTGACTTGAACACTGGTACAAAGTATTGTGTGATATAAATTTAATCCAATGACCACATTGAACTTTAATGTTTTTCTCTTACAATAGTGAGTAGTGATCGTAAGTCCCTCATTCAATTTGCTGCCTCTTATACAGAAACCCCTGCATAATTTATGTTCCATCACTGCCACCTACTGGGTTGCTTTTTCACTGCCAAATGTCCCAGTTAGAGAGCAAAGGGGAAAAAAATCAGGTAGAGGGCAGTGTTGCTGCAAATCAAACCTTGCATCTTTAACACATCCCTATCAGTCATCTAGTATACAGTGTTCTCTCCCTGTGGATTTTTGTTTTAAAAATGAGAGGCTAACGGTCACTGGTAGCTTTAATTACCGGGACTTGATCCTACGCAGGATCTTATTGGCTTACACAATGTATTTGATGATGAACTATTGGCCAATTGAACACGCTGTTCTGTTCTTTGTACTGATTGGCGCGTGCAGTTCTGCTCATCTTTTATTTAATCTGTTTTATATTCCCAGTCTACAACTCTGTGGGAGTCTAGGGAAGGCTGATTACAGTGTGGGGTGCCACTCCCCACCAGCAGTTAGAACTGAAAAGCCTCTTGAACAGGGGTCTCAAACTCGTGGCCCGTGGGCCATTTGGGGCCCGTGGATTGATATTTTGCGGCCCCCACCTTGATGTGAAAGTTGAATTTATGATAATATTTTATAGATTTGTTCTTCACATTTTATGGTAAATCCTATAGTTCTCAAAACCCTGATCCACAGGTGAAATGATGGTGTGGGTGGTCGCCCTCAACTTATTTGAGTTTGAGACCGCTGTTCTTGAATGAGAGGATAAATGCCTGGGAAAAAAAATCATCTTGTTGTCTAACAAAACTCTTGAACCTTGATCATGACCTGGATCAATACTAAATTATACCTAGTGATCTTTTTTTTTTTTTTTCGAGCTCACACTGAATCTTGGATCCCAGCTACTACAGTAGAGGGATCACTGTATTGCTCTTGGCGTCATCTGATTTTCGAGAACACACTGTTGCCACGGTTACGTTGCAGGTCAGCACTTTGTTCTGATTGGTTCCCCAAAACTCAATCTGACACATCACTTCTTTCGTCCTCATTCTTAAAATGTCCATATCACACACTCAACATTGGCAGCACGAAACAATATTGTGAACAAAGTGCTAACAATAATCCACTTCTGGAAGTTGACATTGACCTCACCTACGTCTACTTAGCTCGCAGCTTCAAATCCGGCACAGGTCCAAGTTAGATCAGGTCTGGAGGTCTTTGGGATTCTTTACTGAAAATGTTCTGGGTCTCTTCAAGCCAGTGCTTGGACCAATTTCATCTTATGATCCATTCAGAAGTCCATCACATCACACTGAATCCAAATAGGGAGTCCGTTTCCTGCCAGGCAGGATGTATTTCTTCAATATTTGGCTGAAACTCTTCTCCACAAGCTGTTCTTATGAAAGACTCAACTGAGTCAGGAACATCCTGGCATTATTGGACAGAAAGTGATCCAAGTTTTTGCTGGACTCTTTTCAAAGAAAAGACCAAAAGCTTTAAATTTGTTTCAGAAATTTCACTTGACTGCAACTTTTTGTTCTTTGGCTTTGACTTCCAGTGATGCTTCATACAACCTCACAAACCAGAACAAGAGTGAGCACACTTTCGGTATTTTTTGGTTGTAAACACACTCATCATTGCCAAAAAAATCCTAGTATAAACCTATATGATCACCATTAACTTATCAACAGTAAATGTGTGGGTTTGATGCTTTTCCTAACTAACTGCTCTTCCCTTTAATACTGTTGCATCCATGGCTGAACATGCAAAATATTTGAATCTTAACCAGAAACGTCTCTTACGTTGGTCGGCCATTCAGTCAGTATTGGGTTTTAAAGCAGTGGTTCTCAACTGGTGGGTCCCGACCCCAAAAGTGGGTCGCGAAACCGTTCTGAATGGGTTGCGAACAGCTGGGAAAAATCAAAATAATTTGAATCAGCTGTTGGGCATGTTTTTTTTTTTTATTTTAGATTCTAGAATCTCTTATTTTGAAAGCCACACTGCTGAATATTTTTTTAGAAAATTAATTTGCTTGGTTTGAATTCTATGAGAGTGGGTTGTAACTCAATGACCACTGGAAACTGTGGGTTCCAGAGTGAGACCAGTTAAGAACCACTGGTTTAAAGGGATTGATTTGTTGAAAATGTGCTTCGACAGTTGACAGTATTGTTGAGCGCAATGCAATGTATTGAACTGTTTTGGAAAATGGTGACTCAGTGAGTTAATTGTCTCACTGATGTCCAAGTCACTGCCTGTGTATGTCTGTGTGTATGAGTGTGTGTGCAGGTGTGCTACATGTTTAAGGTACTCCCTGAATAGGGCTGTGTGGGTGTGTGTGTTTTTTGGGTTTTTATTGCAAGAGGGATCCTTCAGAATAAGGGCCTTATTGTTGCTTTTCTACTTGGGTGAAGACATACATGTGTTCCAGCAAACTGGCTCTTTGGAGTGAGAAAAAAAAAAAAAGTTAACGTTGTATATAAAAAAAAAATATATACAAGATATACTATTGTGAATTTCCACCTCACCTTCACCCCGTAAATTAAAAGCACAAATAGCTTTGTCCTTGTCTCGTCATAAATACCAAATATATTTTACGGAGCTTGTGACTATGAAGTTGTACAATGCAAACACTAGAGAGTTGTTGGTTATTTCTCCTACATTTCCCTCACTTTCTGATGCACTTTCATGTGGATTTTGTTTCGCCACTTGTTTAAGAATCTTTGTTGCAGCTGCCACTGTGTGTCTGCCCATAAACAACCTTTTGTTTTTTTTTTTTGTATTTACAGTCTTTTTTTGAGGGTTCAGGCTTTTCAGAAAGGCAATTTTAACAAGTAACCCCATTGTATTTTACCCCAGGGCTCTATGGTGCACAGGGGCACTGTTATTTGAGGGAATCTGTCATGTGACTTAGCCTTTTAAATCAAAGTCAGGCTAAAATGACACCAAGTGGAATTCAATGTGTTTGACCTCATTTTCTTTCTAATGTTTCTGCCCTTCGTTTAGAGGTAGCATGGGGGCATTCTTGCAAGGCCGGATCAATGAGCAGGCATTGCCTATTTTTCCACCATGTTTTTAGCACTGCAAAAAAAAAAAACACACAAACCCCAACAACAATTGAACACATGTTCATAATAACCATTGATGGTCAAACTACATGCCGTCTCATTGTTCCTGTTACTTGAAATGCCACCCAGTGTCTTTGCACATACCCTGTTTTAAAACATGACAGTATTTTTAAAATTTTACCACTAAATTTATGGGTTACTCTGCATGTGTTACAATATGTAAATATGTTTTGGATTTTTATATTGTTTCTTGTTTATTTCCATGCTCTCACAAGCAATTGTGTTTAATAAAATTTTTAATCTTCTGTACAAACACTTTGTCTTTATTTGGATTTTCCCTGCTATAATGAAGGGACAGCAACATGTAACAAAGTCCAGTCCAGAGCCCTGCTCTCACTGCCCTGTGATTGGAGGCAGATTGGCGTAATTCTTCATCGGGGGCAGCGGTCTTATCTTGCGTCCTGCCCAGCCTCCCTTTCTCTGCCACAGGCCACTCGAAGGACGAACACCAAAGTTACGGTTACGGCCAGCTTTACCGATAACCTGTTGGTTGTGGTCAATGTTGGACACGCGTCCCACTGTTACCATGCAGGTTTCCAAAACCTGTGCAAATCGGAAATACATGTTTTTATTGAGTTAACGGGAATATACATTCCCTCTGCTTATATTAGTGTGCTAATGTTTATCATCTCACCTGAACCTGTTGCTTGGAAGGAAGTTGAACAATTGCTGTTCCGTTCACTTTGCGGAGCAGGATACCACTTGTCCCTGCAAGGAAATACAACATTCCTGTAACTGCTTGGGAAAAGTTCATTTATATTTTATTTTATATATCTTCTACTCTGACTCCAATTACCTCCATGTCCTCCCTCATTGTATCCATCAATCTCCTCTTTGTCTCCTACCTGGTAGCTCCATTTTTAAGATCATTCTTTTACCAATGTATCCACTGTCCCTCCTCTGGACGTGTCCAAACCATCTCAATCTGTCTTCTCTAGCTTTTTCTATTAATGTAGGATGACTCCAATTATTTGTTCTTCTTTCAGCCTGTCCTTTTTCATTTATTTACTTTCCTTCTCCCCCTGTCCTCTGTATCTTTTACTCTGTCTCCAACTACCTCCATGTCCTCCCTCACTGCATCCATCAATCTCCTCTTCGTCTCCAACCTGGTAGCTCCATCTCTAGGATCATTCTTCTACCAATGTATCAACTGTCCCTCATTTGAACATGATGACTGCTCTACTAATGAACAAAATAATCATCAATAGCTTTAACATCAACATCAAAATAACTAACTAGAGAGATGAATGCTAATAAAACCTTACCTGCAGCTCGTATAAATTCTGCTCCCTTCCCTGGTTGAATCTCCAGGTTGTGCACTAACGTCCCCAGGGGAAGAGCTCCCAGTGGGTAGGCGTCGCCTTCATTGGCTAAGACTGTGAAAAGTCAAAGCATGTATTGTTTTTTTTACACTGTAAAAATTCTCGTGTTGATGTACAATGCAGTGCGGAATTATCTCACACCTGCCATGCGTCCAATGACTCCAGATGTTTTGATCATATCTCCAGCCTCCATGTTCTCTGTAGCAATGATCCACCTTTTACGGCTACCTCCTGCCACCAGGGCGATGTCAGCTGACCTGTGCAAAGAGAACAATGATCAGAGATGACAAACTGCTTCTGGTCTGTATTTTTTATTATTTTTTTTACTGGGGAGAAAACGGAGCTTCTCTGACCTGCAGGGGTCGTATCTCACTTCCACAACCTTCTCCTCAAATGGCTTTTCCACACTGCCTTCTTCGTAGCGCAGTCTCTGGAAGTCCACCCATCTGTACCTTTGTTTATGACCACCACCGATGCCATGTACTTGTATCCTTCCTTAAATAAAGAGACGGACAAGCGACCATCATTTAAGCTTGATGGTGATGGGTTTAGTTACTTAAGGCTGTATTTAGTTTTTAGTCGTCACCCATTATGAATGACTGGAGTTCTAACAGCAATTATTAAGCAAGAAGATGCTTAATACATCCTAAAATATTGGACAGAAAAAGGCAAAGTAAACCAGGAGAATGCTTGGCTGAATCAAATTCCCCTCCTGTGATAGAAGAGAGTCAGCTAAGGTGAAGGGAAAAGTTTGCAGGACAGTTGTGAGACCAGCCATGATGGATGGATTAGAGACACTAGGAATAGGTAGAAGACAGGAGACATAACTGGAGGTAGAGGAGTTAAAGGAATGAGGTGATTAGAGGGACAACACAGACAGGAAGGTTTGGAGAAAAAGCTAGAAATCAGGTTACTGATTACCCCCACATATTTTACCTCCTCTATGCTGCTCACAGGGCCACAGCTATTTGATGTAATCCGTCATGTGACTTAGCCTTTTAAATAAGATTGGGGTAAATTGATGCCCAGTGAAATGTGTTTAGTTAGTGAATATCAATATCATCTAAAAGCTATTAATATCCCAGTACCTTATAATTATATTAACCACATACTTTACCTGTATGATTACGGCCGCCTGTCTTTTTCATTCCTATGGGCTTGACGGTGTACTTCTCCCTCAACTTCCATTTCGTCCTGTTCTGCTCCAGAGGGACGGTGGTTCGGAACCCCCTGCATTGATCTACAGTAGTGGGCATTCGAGTTCCTAACTTATGTTGCACAGCAGCCTGTTGAAAAATAGGTGAAAATTTAGTTCATGTTGTATAAGTACAGCGACTGGGTACGGAGAGATTGTTTACCTGCGAGGACAGCAGTGTGGGCTGTGAGATGGTCAGAGAGCGAAGAGCTCGGGTCAAACACGACAGTGACATCGCGTCCTACCGACTGGAGGATTTCACAGGGACTTGATTTCTCCTTCTATATCAAAATAACAGTAGAATTCAATGTACATCCAAGCTGTTGTCATACAAGTAACTCCATTAATCTGTATTTAGAAGTAACAACACCACATACTACTCGGAAGCTAAAGCTAACCCAGCCCAAATGTATTCATATAAATACAGCTTTGATAAATAAACTTCATCTGTCACTATTTAGTTTAAGTATTTCTTGGAGTTTTTTGTTTGACAACAAAAAAGTAACTCACATTTAACTAGGAATGTCGTCAGTGTTTCATTCTAAATTTCTTGTCGTCCTTCACAGTCTTACATGCCGCGTCGCTCATTGATGACGTAGATGCAGCGTATTTTTTCGACGTAAGGATGAATATTAAAAAAATAATAATAATGACTTTAAAAGACTCGTTCCGAAAAAAATAAATTTACTATACGCCTACATTTGTATTCATGTTTTCTCCAGGTTAACATTACATATATTTTTTTTATCAGTTGAAACTGTGTCGACAGTTTATTACCGCATGATGTCGCGATAGAGCACAGGACACGGAAAGTAATTGGGGTCTTTTGTGTATTCAATCATTAATGTATGTTTCGTGTTCTGTGGCCAGTTACCCAAGCGATATTTTACGTGAAAGTACATCTTACCCATTGTACAATTTAAGACGGGCAATGTCGTTATTCTCGTCTGTTTTTGTTAAAAAAAAAAAAAAAACAGTGTAAGATTAAGCGAGGCCAAGTGACCGTCCAGGGAACGTTCAAGGGTAAATAGAACTCCTTAACTTTTATCATTTTTTTAACTACAATGGCATATTGTCGACTAAAGGTTTCGTTGAGGCTCTAAATCAATGAAAAGAAACCATTACTTTACCACACGTAAATTGAACCTGTTGATGAAAACGGAGGAGGGGCGAATCATGACGCCATGGACCTTCAACTTGGCCGCAGAGGCTGCTGGGAAAACCTCTGAGTACAGCAGACATTTTGGATTTAAAGGGGCTGAGTGGCCGTCAGTGGTAGCTCTCGGTAAGTAAAGCCCATATTTCATATGGATTTAAGTTATAACTTAACTTTGAGTCTTTAGTGGGACGAAATAATAATTCCCACTGTTGTTAACATAGTCTGTTAGCCCAATGTCTTTAATAGGGACAATTCGCTATAAGTAGGGAGTGGTGATGCTAACATGTTAGCTGCTAGCTGGTTGCGGTCGGGAGCGCTACAGATGGAAACCTGCCTTTGTCGTCATGTTGATTGAATAAGCTCATAAATATATTAGTATAATAATTCTTAACAACGATTACACTAAAATCCAACAGTTATCACGACATGTTAGGATTGTAAAATGTAGAATACGTCCGTTGTTAAACTGTGAAGATCATAATACATTTTGTACCTAGTCATGAGCAGTGCTGCAGTGCTTATGTCATATCTAAACAACACATTTGGAAAATAATAATAATAAAAAAAAACACATTATGGGATTTTCATGGGTTATTTTATAATCTGGTGCTGCTTTCTCAAGCCCGGTGACGTTGTGTTGAGTCATTATTTTATATCGAGGCTGAGGTTACGACTTTTGATCTGCATTTCTCCAAGTTCAACGCAAAACAAAACAGACTCTGTGTGTTGAGGTATGTTGTTTTGACCTTAAATTAGGTTATCGCTCTAATTGACATCTGCAACTGTGCTTGCGCTATTTATTCAAACGCCAGTGGATGAACACAGATGTTTCAATGAAGTGATGGATGACAGTGTCAGTGGCACTGTCTTCCCCCGTGGTCCAAGGCCCTGCCACACCCTCAAAGAAGACACAGTGTCTTCTTTGTGTTTCATTAGTGATTGAAAATATATATTTTGTATGAAAACACAGAGCAGGAGGTGGAGGAGTTAAAGATGCTGAGGTTCTCCTTAGGGGCGACAAGGATGGACAAGATCAGGAGTGAGGTGATGAGGGGGACAACATAGACGGTTTTGAGAAAAGGCTAGGGAAGCCAGATAGAGATGGTTTGGACAGGCTCAGAGGAGGCACAGTGATACATTAGTAGAATGATCCTGGAGATGGAGCTACCAGGTAGGAGACAAAGAGGAGATTGATGGATGCAGCGAGGGAGGACATGGAGGTAGTTGGTCAGAGTATAAGATGCAGAGAACAGGGGTAGATGGAAATGTTGACTTGCTGTGGCAACCCCAGAAAAAAGGGACGAGTTGAAATGAAAAGAAGAAGGAAGATGGAAACGCAGGACTTTTCATTCCATCAAGAGAACCTTCATCAGACACAGATTCAGACACTTCACTTGCAGGGAGATTATTTCAAATAATTCATGTGTTGTTACTAAATTTCCTTTGAATGGATGACAAAGTAGATTATCCAATATAGTTAATTTTCGGTATTAAAGAATGATGATATTTCTGCACAAAAAAATCTTTTCATAATTTGAAAAGTTGTTTTGCTGTGGTGTTTTGAATTGTTTGTTTTGTGGAGTTACTTATCAACTTCAGGATTCAATATTTTCAACCTTTGATTCCACAAAAATTTTACTCATCAATACAATACATTCAAAAACATGCTTAGCTGAATACAGGAAAAAAGGTTCAGTACAGGTAATAATTAGGTGAATAATGTCTTTCTTGTGTTAGTTGTCTTTCAAAGTTAATTTGTCACACTAGTTCAGAATTTCCAAATGAGATGAATAGAAAGTATTTGATAACAATAATAACATAGTGTTTGTATAGCTATTTATCTGAACTGCAGTCCAATACCTGATGACATATTGGAAAGAGAAGAGGAACCGTCTTACTGTAATGACATCATGTACATGGACCATCAGACATACATTGTTATCCGTATGTGACTCATCAATCCATATCAATCAATGCAGGGTCACAGGCTACTGGAGACTAATTCTGATTTTAAGATTTTGTCACAAAAAATTCCAATCAGAATATTTTTTAGGATAGAAAACGTCATATACCGATTGTCATGGTCCTTCAGTGTGTATATTTATCCTTGTTTTCTAGTTAGTTACTTGTTTGTGGGACTGTACTGACCAGTGATTTAATCATTCGTGATAGAGGCTGACCTTACAATTTTAAGTGCTAAATCATTAGCTGGTGAAGGAAAGCACAGCTTTGTGTTTTGTACATTAATTTTGTACACTTTGCATCATGTGCCTACAGTCTCTGTAAATCCTGTTTTTCAGGTTTTTACATTGTGTCTAATTTGGTGTGTTCCTTTGTGTCTGATTGGTATAATAAAACCACCGTCTACATCAGGGCGGTTGACCCCATCCCCCAACAGACCTGCCTGTCTGCACTCTATTTTCCCTATGCTGTGGGTGGGGTTTAAGCTTTGATTTGTGCCCTGGGTTGATGTTTGTTGTTGTGAATAACCAGTGAGAAGGTCACAATCATCCTGCAGACGACCAAACCCTGTTCAGTTTCCTCAAACATCACCCTAGCTCTATCATTAGAGACCTGTCTGTCTCCCAGCTGGCTGTTTTTTATACAGAGGGTAGCCTTTTCGGATCAGCACTGCAATGTTATGATACGTCTAGATGCTGTGTAGTGCTGTTGCTGCAGGAGGAGATTTTATTTCGTCAGCTGTTTCCCGAGCCAAATCATGACGCTGTGATCTTCTAACAAAAAACAAGGTTGGTCCTAGGGTTGTTAATTTGTAACAGCTGAAAAGCCTGGATGTATGAATGACGGATGACTGCATGCTGAAGTTTTTTGACTTTTTATTTTTTTGCACATTTTAAGTATATATTGAGACTGCAAAATGTATACTTTTTAATACTTCCGTTAAGAACTGTAGTAATGAGGTAATGTTTTGTACAAGATCTGATGTTTTATAAATAACTTGTTTCAAGAGAGGGTGAAGATCCTTATCAAATATTGACCAAATAAACTCGTTCTTCAAAGTGCCCAAGGTAGAGAACTATGTAACTATGACTTAGGAAAGGTGTATAGCCCAACATCTCACATAGAGCTGTATTCATAAACTGCAGGTACGTTTAAATTGACTCGAACTGTGAAAAGCTAGATACTAGTGATATCTCTGTAGCTTGTTTGTCCTCCTTGTTAAAAGAACAGTGTTCCACCTGATTAGTGGCGGCTGCCTGACTTAACCACGTCTGATCCTAATCATTCTTTTAACTTGATCACGAGGGGATTTGGAAAAGAGCTCAGGCTGAAAAAATACACAGCAGTCTCATCGCAGATGTGCTTTTTCCATGGTCAGCAGTTCGTGTCATTTGTTTTTATATTGAACCAGAGCCATCATAAAGGGTTACTATTTCACAACCAACCAGACTCGTGACTGTCACAAACAAGGTCTTCCCACAGGATTCATTTGCATGAAACTGAGGTGAATGAAACAAACAGGGATGTTAAATATTAAGTCAAAAAGTAACAAGAATGTTGGACTTTATTTCACAACGTGAAGACCTGGAAAATATTAACAGTGTCACCTCGGGAAAAACATTAGTGTCACAAGTTGGTGAATATGTTGAGTACTTTTCAAGAGAAGGTTGCTTTTCTCCAGAGACTGACATAAAAGCAGCATTTTTTTCTTTCATATTTTATTCAGAGCAGGTGTTCCCTATCATTGCAGGAAGTCTTTCAAGTTCCGATTTGTTTTCATGCCTTTCTTTATTTAGGGTTGTTCCCGTCTTGATTTATAAAGAAATCATATTAATTATAATTTGATGAAAGATGAAAAGTCATCACATTTATCACTTTCATCAATTACAGACATATGACAAGAGCAGTAATATCAACAATTAGTTTGTGCTGCAGTGTAAAGTAGTGTTCCCCAACTTTTTTGTGCCACAGACCAGTTAAATGTCTGGTGCTATTTCCATGGACACGTCACAAGTTGTGGCAGATAAATACCCCTATTAAAAAAAAAAAAAAATACGGTGTTCCTAAATATTTTCCTACCTATAAAATCTTCCTACCCGAATTAACTGTGCACGGGCACAACAAGGATTTCTCAAGTGTACACAACCTATAACTTTCTGCTACCAGACCAGTATAAAAAGTTAGAATCTTGTATCAATGACTCTGCGTCATTTTGTGTTTATTGTTGTCTTCACTGAGAAAATATTTCGTAATCAAATAAAGTTGCATTATTGATGGTGGAATCCTAGCCATTCTATTGTTAAGTTCCTTTGTTGATATGGATCAAGTGGAAGTAATAGCCAGATCAGGACGATTTTGTTGTTGAAAGACAAAGTTGTTAGTTCTACTTGTTAGCCTGCCGGTTTGATTGTTACCCTGAATACACATTTTCTTCTTCTGTGCTTATGTGTTATTGAGAGGATGACTGAAAGCCTGTTTTCATTTTGATCTTAGCATTTGCATGCAACCCAATACACAGACTCCATTTATTGTTGTAAGACAATACAATGATCGATAATCTCCACTTCCTCACTGAATTATGCATGATCATTTATTTTTCTGTTTAAAAAAAGTGTGCAGATTCGTAAAAACCCAAGTGATTGTTGCCGATTACATGAGAAAGTTTGGAAAAGGAACACTCATAATAATATGTAAGTCATCTGCCAGATTTTTATCATTTATCACTGATGCTCTCCTGATTGAAGCCTTCAGCTTCAGGCTTCCACTGTCATTCTGGTAAAAGCTTTTATACAGACATACTGAGTGACTGACAACCAGATGGCTTGTCTACTCTTTATCATAAACTACACTAACATCATCAAAACCGATAGAGCCTTGCTGTGATTACGTCGTGTGGCGTGCATGAGTTATGGGTGTCTAATTACTGCATGTCAGTAAGAGGCCGAGTTTGATTTATTTTGGGGGTTTTCTAAGTGTATATTTGAAAGAAAAAATGACTGTGCAGCAAAGACATTAACAAGAGAATGTCTTAAGATATGCAAACAAAGGAAATAACTATTTCTCATTAATATTTGTCAAATGGACTCCCTCCTCATGTTGCTTTTGTTATATTGATTTCTCATTTGTTGGTTGATTTGATACATTGTTTACTTCAAGATTTATGCATGAATAATGGTTCAACTCAAAACTATAGTACCAGCGTTTTGCTTTTCTATTGACTGGTGTTGGCTACTGCAAACCTCCTTATCATTAACCACTCAATGTCACCAAAGCTACTTATAATACATTCTGTAGTCCAGGGGTGTCAAACTCAATTTCACAGTGGGCCACAATTAAGAACTTTCAAGATTCAAAAAACGTTAATTTATTATTAACTGACATCAAGTCACAAGCAAGACTAAATATTTATTGAAAAATAAAAATAAAATAAATATTTGCCCTTCTCCAGATATTTAATGCAAGGGCGATGCTAGGGTCTCTTGGGACTCCTTACAAGATTTTGCCTTTACCTTTAGCTTTTCTAGATCCTTTATACTGGTGGTCCAACTTCAGTACATTTTTTTTTTTTTATGATCTTGCGGGCCAAATATAATTACACTGCGGGCCAGATTTGGCCCCCGGGGCTTGTATTTGACACATGCTATAGACAACCCCTAATTTTGGAATTCAGTTGTAGGAGCAAGTTAGTGTTTTGTACCTTGGCTCAATGAGTCATTGTTCCTCCTCAGACTGTTTGGGTAAAGCTTCACTTGTTCCGTGCATCAGTCTAAAGGCAGACATTACACAAACACAATATTCTGTTTTTCCTCCTCACCAGCAGATTTGGAGCTATGGCTATTTTTACCATATTCTCTTGGTAACTCTTCAATGACTTCACACTGTCAGCTAGGTCTCTGTTTCTTTGCAGCCTCTCTGGACCCTCCAGCGTGTTAAAAGCTGTGGTCAAACAACCAATCAGAGTATATAACACATGACAGTGTGACCTCCTATAACAACAATAATGTCCTTTTAGTTCTAGGCATTTGTCTTGTTGTATTTTCTAATGCAATTAATAGTTGGTAGCCTTAGGTAAGAGTCACTGACTCCTGTTATGATATTTCCATTCCAAGTAACTGTCAGACATTATTCATTTAAAAAAGAATAAATCTTCATATCAGGCAATTAAGACGAGAGAATATATATATAAAAAAACCTGCTCAGACATGGCACAGTAGCATGCCTAAATGAAATGGAAACTACAGTCAAGTTGATATATAAATATGTTTTATATAAATATAAGACAATTTCCTATATATTAAGATGCATTTAGGTACAAGTAAAATATGTTGTTCCTATCTTGCTCTTCTGCAGCATTATCTGTATTTAACTATTGTCAACTTTAAATTTCAATTTTAGAAAAACACTTTTCTGATGCATCATCTTAAATATAGTTTATTTTAGATAATATACTATAATATAGTATACTTTAGATGAGTATAACTAAATAAGAAGTACGAGTTTCATCACGAGAATGTTGACAAATTGGCCTCTGACGTATATCACATTGACTTCAGTTTCCAGAATTGCTGTGGTAAACTTAGTACTTCTGCATGTGTGAGCGGTTGCTGCTCATTGTCAGCGTCCAATAATTTCTGTTCTTAATGTCAGTCTTTTGTCTGAACAGGTGTCCCTGGCTTGTTTAGATGATGTCCACCATGGTGTATCCAAGGGAAGAGAAGCTGGAGAAGCTCTCTCAGGAGGAGATCATATCCAATACAAAGCTGGTCATCCAGGGTCTTGAGGCTTTGAAGAACGAGCACAACTCCATCCTCCATAGTCTCCTGGAGACGATCAAGTGCCTGAAGAAGGATGAGGAGGCCAACCTGGTGCACGAGAAGTCCAACTTGCTCCGCAAGTCGGTGGAGATGATCGAACTGGGTCTTGGAGAAGCACAGGTAAACGAATAAAAGTCAGCCTTTGTACAGTAGCTATGACTCTGCGTTGGACCAGTTCTGCTTCTTTAGAGCTTCCTTATTCTATAGTGAGCTTTTGTTGTGACTATGATTCATTTATTCATGGCAGGCCAGAGCCTGAACAGGCTGTAACAACACGAATAATTGTTCCCTCTGTAAATTTTCCCTTCTCTCAGGTGATGATGGCTCTGTCCAACCACCTGAATGCTGTAGAGTCTGAAAAGCAGAAGCTGCGCGCACAGGTGAGGAGACTTTGCCAGGAAAACCAGTGGCTCCGTGATGAGCTGGCCAACACCCAGCAGAAGTTGCAGAAGAGCGAGCAGAGTGTAGCTCAGCTGGAGGAGGAGAAGAAACATCTGGAATTCATGAACGAGCTCAAAAAATACGATGAGGATGTATCACCAACCGTAAGTACAAATCAACTCAGTACACGTGCACTTGCTTTTTTTTTTTGTAAAGAAATAAACAAAGTAACAATTTAACGTAGTAGAAAGTGAAATAAAAAAATGTAAGGATGGTTTGTGTAAAGGAGTTTGTGACAAAAGTGAATCTCTTTGCTTTTTCTGCAAATTGTTTCAGGATTAAAAAGATAACAATTGTCATTTATGAATCAATGTTCTATCTAAACCCACTACAGACGACTTCAATATTATAAGCAATATGACATTTCATTTAGTGTTCAGATTAGGGGTTAAACTCAAGCAAATAAGAAATTATACAGTAACCATTTTTTTCTACGTAAAATTAATTGGCGCTGACATTGTGTCTGGTTTGATTCAGCTCTACACACACACAAGGCAATATTTTTACATTATGTTAATGATTGTACTTATTCCTAGAAATGTAAAAAGAGTCTTGTCTTTTGCTTAACAGAGGAAGGAGATGACTAACACGATGACCTAATTGTTTCTTTCCACTTGTTACACACTGTAATGATCCACAATGATCTCAAATGTATTTAATTATGCTGTCATGGCAACAATACCCAGAGGTGTAATTTTCCTCCTTTGTCTTTAATATAATCAGACCACTGTGCATGTAGATATGAGTTGATCTTTTTCTGAAGAAGTCTTTGTATTCTCATCATCTCAATGAATCTATTTTTTTTTTTTAATTCTTGTAGCAAGAGGAGAAAGACCGTGAGGCACCAAAAGACACTTTGGATGACCTCTTCCCCAATGATGAAGAAGATCACGGACAAGGAAGTAAGAACAACAATCATTTTCAATGGACCAAAATGGTCTTTTTCTTGACTAGTTAAAACGGATGTATATCCAAATAATTACATTCCTTGTAAAAAAAAAAAATAATAAAAAACTTACTTGTAGATGCACAAATTAACTGTCATAGTGACTTTTGCCAACTCTGACCACCACAGTGCAGCACCAACACAACAGTGCAGCTGTGGCTGCTGCCCAGCAGGGGGGTTATGAGATCCCAGCTCGTCTGAGGACCCTCCACAACCTGGTGATCCAGTACGCCTCTCAGGGCAGGTACGAGGTGGCGGTGCCCCTTTGCAAACAAGCCCTGGAGGATTTAGAGAAGACCTCGGGCCATGACCACCCTGATGTGGCCACGATGCTCAACATCCTGGCTTTGGTCTACAGGTCAGACAGAGGCCCAGTCAACTTATCTAAATATTCTAATACCTGGTTTCAAAAAAAGTTGATAAATCTGCGTTAACTCTTCATTATGTTCTTTTCTGACATATTAAGGGATCAGAACAAGTACAAAGAGGCGGCCCATCTTCTCAATGATGCTTTGTCTATTCGTGAAAAAACACTGGGGAAAGATCACCCTGCTGTAAGGATTCATGGATTCTATGACTTGAAGAAATGCTAGTGAGAACTATATTAATGTAAATGTGTCATTATGGGTTTTTTAAAAATTTGTTTCTTCAAAACAAGGTTGCCGCGACACTGAACAACTTGGCCGTGTTGTATGGAAAGAGAGGGAAGTACAAGGAAGCTGAGCCATTGTGCAAGAGGGCTCTGGAGATCAGAGAAAAGGTAGGTCACTTCCACAGGTACTGATACAATCTTAGCTGAGTTTCAACCAGGGATGAGTGATCTTGTAATAAAGTGTTTTTTTTTGTGTGTGTCCTTAAGGATTTTACATTAAGAATAGAATGGAATAGTCCTTTAATGTCATTGTACTTTTGGAGGTACAACAAATTTGAGGGAGTCGTTTCATTGCTTTTAAGAAGATTGATCATTTCAGTGTTACACATCAAAGACGATATAGAAAGGGAAGATGTCGCTGATCTAACAGGATTATACAAAACCTTCTTCTGATCTTCAGGTCCTAGGCAAAGATCATCCAGATGTGGCCAAACAACTCAACAACCTGGCCCTGCTCTGTCAGAACCAGGGCAAGTATGAGGAAGTGGAATATTACTACTGCCGTGCTCTGGAGATCTACGAGTGCAGGCTTGGTCCTGATGATCCCAATGTGGCCAAAACTAAGAATAATCTGGTAAGAGAGAAGTTCATCAACATTATATCAATGTGTTTTTATGTTTTTTATAGTTTTCCTTGTTTCTATTATCCGTCGAATTCACCTTTATTTTAAGAAGCTTCCATTTCTCAGTCCTGTCAGTGAGGGAACCATACATTGACGTCAACTGCAGTCCCCGTGGAGATTGTTTTGCTTTATTCCACCAGCCCTTAGTAGATTTATGCTGGAGAATCATTTCTCTTGTCTCCAGGGACACATTAGTCAATAAGCTGATATAATCCATCATAAAAAATGTGCTCTTCTCTCTTTTCTTTGTCCTCAGGCATCCTGTTTCCTCAAACAGGGCAAATACAAGGAGGCTGAGATTCTCTACAAAGAGATTCTGACTCGCGCTCATGAGAAAGAGTTTGGATCTGTTGATGGTAAGACGTCAAAAAAAAAATCAAGTTTACACAGTCTTTAAGTTAATGTTCTGCTGTTTTTAATCCAGCTTATTGTTTTGATTGGTGGAGGGTTTTGTTTCTATCCAAATAGTATTACACTTTTAAACTAAGTATTTAATTTCTTCTATAATCTGATATTCTACCTGCGGTTGTCTCACAACAGTGAGCAGCGTCACAGATGGACCCATGGTCAAAAAGTGGACGGTGTTCTAAGCAGGATGCCAACATACTACGTTAAGAAGACGTTCAGTGAATTATTAACATAAACAAAGGAATAAAGATTTATCTGTCTGAAGAAAAAAAAAACTCAATTTCCTTCATTTTTTATGCAAAAGTAAAGTTTTATTTTTGTAGTTAGGTTTTCCAGTATCTTATCTTAGCTATCTTTTTCCGCCATTAATAAATGTTTAATTGAATGTTGATAAATGGAACAATCTAGGTCGATCTAAAAGCAACACAATTGCATGTTGTTGACTACAGCGTTATGGTTTGAGAAAAAAATATTTTTAATACATTTTTATAAAGTATAATTACCAGAAAATGTAGATCATATCTTTATTGTTTAAATACAGATCATGCAGGTTATCTACATTTAATTTATTTTTGGTACGGTTAACAGAAATTGTATTATTGTATTGAGTAACAATGTAATCTAATCAAACCTTGTAAAATAGTAATTTTTCAAAATAAATCTATTAGTTTTCAATTTAATACAGTCGAATACGTTTTTTTTGGTTCTTGGATCACCTTAACTTAACATTTTTTTCATTGACAGTGAAGCATTCTGCAGTAAAATAAGTTCTTTTCCTAGTTGTGTTGTATAGACCGCCTCTTTTGTCTGTTTCCCTTCAGCTGAGAACAAACCAATCTGGATGCATGCAGAGGAGAGAGAAGAGATGAGTAAGGTGAGGGGTTGAATTGAAATTATGAAATTATTTATTATGATAAGCGACATTATTTTAAACAATCTACATTGTTGGTAAATGAGACCAGCAGGTAAGTGTTATCTTGTCCTTGACCTTGCTGATCCATTTTACACTGTGTAAACAAAGGGAAAAAGCTGCTGAACCAGTTCAAATCACCACTCCCCCTTTACATGTTTTTCTTCCTTTTTTCCCTTATTTACTTCCAGGGCAAGCACAGAGACAACACTCCTTATGGGGAGTATGGAGGTTGGTACAAGGCCTGCAAAGTGAACAGGTGAGTCACACATATGGGTGTGTGTTGTTTTTATAGCTTGATAATGGATATGCCAGGCCGGAGTTATGACCAAAATAATCTTTTGTTAATTGAACAGTTTTTTATCTTATCATGTAGTATATTATGTTTTAAATTCTAGCCCCAGTCTCCCACACAGTAACGCAGGGGTGTCAAACTCTGCTTCACTGTCGGCCGCAATTGAAAACTTGCATGCATCACGGGCCAAACTCAAAATATATTAAGAAATTAACTATAAACGTGCATGTCTTCCCTTCTCTTTCCCTTCTTCTCTTCCCCTTCACACATCATTGGTTCTGTCTTTGTAGTCTTTTCAGATCATTTTCAATATAAATCTTTCTTCACAGAACAAAATGTATATACTATAACAAAAAGCATGCATCATTAATATAAGAAATTCTTGGAGTAAGTAAGGTCAACGTACCGGTGGGCCAACTATTGTACACATTTGATTTCATCTCACGGGCTAAAAATAATTGCACTGCAGGCCAGATTTGTGCAGTAAGGACTTCTGCTGTTTTAACCAATTTGCCTTTAGTGTCATCTCCTGTGTCATGTGTTTTTGACCAAGCCTAAATATAGTGACTATTCCAGTAGTAACATAGACTGATATTTGTATTTAAGCGCATGATCATTCATGGTATGTAATTCTTAAATCGTCCTTAACCTCGTGCATCCTTCATTTCTAGCCCTACAGTAAACACCACCCTGAGGAACCTGGGAGCTCTGTACCGTCGACAGGGCAAACTTGAGGCTGCTGATACCCTGGAAGAGTGCGCAGTGAGGTCTCGCAAGCAGGTCAGCAGCATTTCTGTCTTTTCTGCATGCATATAGCCAATAATAGCTTCTGTTTTTTGTGTGATTTTTTTTTTTTTTCTATAAATCTCTTCCTGTTGAAAGCTGCAGATCTCATGTTATTTCTTTCCTTTTTTTCTACAATGCTATGGACCCAGAGCAACACAGTAAGTGTTTTGTCTCTGACAACCTCAGTTGACCTCATCTTTTCCATAACCTCTTTGCCACCGCCATTTCTAATGTCGCCTTGTCCCTGTGATGCTAACACCAGTCAGTCAGCGCACCAAGAAAGACAAAAGCCGACATTAAAAACACATTAAATTCCACCACATACATGTGAACCCCCACCAACATCAACAACCACAATCCCACTTCTCCCAATCCTATATATAACAACTTCTATTTGTCTGTTCTACCACTAGGGCATTGACCCCATCCACCAGACACGCGTGGTGGAGATCCTGAAGGATGGAGAGGGTGAGAGACGAAGGAGCCGGGACAGTCTGACCAGCGTTAAGTATGAGAGTGGCTCTGAGACAGGCGAGGAAGTGAGTATGGGCGTGGAGTGGAATGGGGTGAGTACAAATCCACTATAACTGAGTCTCCTTAAATGACCTCACTGGAAGAACATCAGAATAGTAATGATATCACAGAGAGTTTGGACTGGTGCATGTCTCAAAGACAGAGAGAAGGCTTAAAATGATTTTTTTTTCTCCTTTACAAATGGACTCATTGCATTGAAAAACACGAAATTTTGAAGTTTTCATCATAGGAATCTTAAATCTTGGATTATAGTTGGATTTTAGTCTGTGTGGTCTTAAGATTTATAGTCAAGTTCCTAAAACTGTGAGTTACATTGGTAAGAACATGTATTTTCTTATGTCCTTTTTGCTTCTGTAGTTCAGTTTGAGTTACTGAGGTAAAAAGAAACGATCCAAGTCCAGGTGTACTCAAAGTCTACATATGATAAACCTAAAGTCTTGAGAGAGTTGCTTTATGTTAATGTTGGTCATTCTAATATACAGAGTCCATTCCATTAATGCATTTCCAGACCAAATCTCTAAAACTTGAGTCATGAAACTATACTTGAGTAGTAAAATACCATTTCTCCCAGTTCTCTGAGGATGCACCTGTCCATTTGCTCCCTGTAGAGACAGATAAACAGTACAAGGTTCTTCCACCAAAACCCTACATTCACAAATGTGAAGCTGATTGAGTGTCAGGGCATGTTGGTTTGTTGTTTTTTTTTTGTCTGAGCTTGCTCTGGTCCACATTTGTGTTTTAATAATCTGGCTGTATCATTCACCTGCATTGTTTCAGTAATTATTTTTTACTGACAATGTTTGTTACACTCAAGGAGGGAAGAGAAACGAGGCACAAGTCTGTACTGCAGTAGCCTGACATTAAATGAGTCATTTCCATTAGCTTTTGTCTAAACAATGATTATCCTAAACACATTTTTTGGACATCTGTCCACTTTTCATTCTGTATCATGTGACTTCCGTGAAACCAGTGTCGCAGCCTGAATAAACGTCCTGTGGCTGTGGTTGTATAAGCCAGAGAAGGGCTCTGCCAGCAGCGCTACCTCAGATCAGCCTGTGCCTCTCCCTTCCCTTAAGTTCTGCCACGCCTTTTACCAACATGCATGTACCAGTGCCAGCCTGTGCTCACTAATGCACACTAATGGACCATGTGTATTTGCTGCGCTTTCACACGGTCAACAAACGTCCTTTAACATGGTGTGTGTTACTCTTCACGAGTGCAAACTTCACGTTAAATGGTAGGAGTTTGTTTTGTTATACACTATTTTTTTATGCACACCTGCACTCACATGTACACGCATACCTCAGCCACTCAAGCAAAACATATTGGCATATGTGTGTATCCAGGTATGCACCTGTCTTGTCTTAGAAACATGCAATGGCATGCACATTTAAAATGACTGAAGCTTATACAAAGATCCAGTATTTTTTTAGGAATTTGTGAAATTTACTTTTCTCTTTGAATAGAAAACTTGTTATGTTACTTCAATAATACTGTCATAAATATTAGGTTACGTCGTTTATTCCATGAATAAAACTTTAATAAAAAAAAATAAGTCAAAGGGTAGGTCAATTAAGTCAGTGGTCCCCAACCACTGGGCCAGGGACCAGTACCGGTCTATGAGTAAATTGGTGCCGGACGCAGAAAAATTAATACAACCATATTTGATTAGGAAATATTTTCTCAGTGAAGACGACAATAAACTCAAAATGACACAGAGTCATTGATACAAGATTCTAACTTTTTATACTGGTCTGGTAGCAGAAAGTTATAGGCTGAGTGCACTTAAAAAATCCTTGTGCCCATGCACTGTTAATTTGGGTAGGAAGATTTTATAGGTAGGAAAATATTTCAGAACACCTAAAATGTGATTTTTATTAAGGGGGATTTACTAGCCACAACCTAACAACCCGTCCGTGAAAATAGTACGAGAAATTTAACCGGTTGGGGAACACTGTCTTAAGTTATCCATTCGTCTTGTGCTGTACTCTTCTGTTTCTGTGTTCGCGTGTGATTCGATGTGACCACGAGCTTTGCTAACCCATCCTCATGCTGCTTCCCTGTCCAGGAGGCTGCGGCCGCAGTGTTTACATATTCAAAGTTGAGATGGGTGTTTTCAGTCTGTGTTTAACCAGTGGACAAAGATGAAAGTCAAGTTCAGTTCACCAGGTCTCCTGTGTCGTTGCCAGTACGTGTGCCTGGTGTAGCAGTGTTGGAAACCTTGTTAAGTCTGCCCTCCACGTCTGCCTCTCGCTGCCTGCTTGTTTGCATGTCTTTTAGATTTTGACCTTTGTGCCTGTTATTCCTTTTCTTTGTGTGACTAACCTACCTCCACATTGATTGCTGTGCCACGACAACCAATCAGCCTGTCGACCAAATTTCTTTTTCTCAAGTAGTGGATTGTACTCTCCTTCTCTATTTCTCTTTATTTAGAATTTACAGTCATTAATGAAAGGGCGAGAACTAGAGGAATACTCACTGAGGAGGAAGTTATTAACAATATTTTTTGTCTTTTTTTTTTTTTTTACTTTTTAACAAAAGGAAAATAACTTTTTACATAGATTGATAGAACCCGTATGATATTATAGCACTGACACCTGCAGATGCCTCTTGTCTGCAGTGCACAGTCACTGGGCGGGTGGACTGTGCCAAGTGGGTGCTTTTTTTTTGGTACCAAGAGAGGAAAGAAAAACAGTTGAGTCACTATGACTGCAGCCGCCGACTCACTGCATCAGTGACCTGCTTCCTTTTGGCTGTGCAGCTCTTTGAACAATTATACTCCTCCTCCTGCTGCTGCTGCATTTTTTTGTACTTTTAAAATAAAGCCAAGAGAGTTAAATGTAATCAATAATTTAGAAAAATCTGTAGGTGAAAGGAGCCCTTAAGATTTGCAGCTGTGTAGAGCCCTGTCTTACAATTTGTGCTGTTTTTTTTGTCTTTTTCTCTCTCTCTCTTTTCTTTTATCAGGCCTAAGCCATCAAGATTATTCCTTCATCCTTCTCTCCTTCCCCAACACAATAGCAAAAGGATGTGTGTTGTCGTTCCCTCTGGCCTTCTCTGTCCCAACAGTCCAACAGCTCTCCTACCATTACCGGTGCCCCCCGCCCCCGACAGAGACTCAGAGAGTCGACTGACCGCTGCTGGGACGTTTAGTCTTCTTCTTCATCATTATCCGCTGCTTCTCTCTCTCTGTCCCTCTCTTTCCTCTCACTAACCCCGTGTCGTCCTTCATTTAAAAAAGGAATCCATTAATTCAGATCTGACTATCGTATGCTTTCAAATAGTCATGTATGTAATCTTTCTTCATCTTCTCACTAATACCTGCTCGTGATTTTTCATATGTGTATTGTATATAGAAGGTCGGCGTAGGCTGGAATGATGTGAGGTTGTTTATAAAGGGGAATGCTGAGATGTTAGGATCATAGAGAAGCTTGAGAAGCAGCTTAGGCTCCAGGAATCATTCTTACACACTCACCAATAAAATACAGAGAGGTCAGTTACACAGTTCTTTTGCATATTTCTTTCTTTTGATTTTTTTTATTTTTAAATATATGTTTTGCTAGTTTTTATCAGATGAATATTTAACAGACAATTAATGTTAAGTATAAAGTCGAGCCTCAGATCAAATACCTACAAAATTGAAGGTACTGTACATCTAAATACAAAGTGAGCTATTTACAACAAATTGTTATAAAACAAGTTAGCAGTAGAGTAGAAGGGAGGTTAATGTGACTTTTTTTATATATACATATATAAATATTTAACTTTTTTTTTTTTAAATAATTTTGTTTACATTGAATTATTGTCCTTTTGTTGCAGATTATATAAAGGCATTAGTGCATCACCAGTGCCATAGGGCTTAACCTGCTGCAAATGACCACATGCCCCCAGTACTATTCAGGCCAAAGCTGGCGGCACACTGGTCAGATCACAGCAAGCTCTCGTTGCCATAGCGATTTGTTTTCAGGTAGAACCAGTAGCTTCAGTGTCCTTGGTTTGGTTTAGGCTTATTCATATTCCCATGCTGTGTGTACACAGAGACGGGCTCACATGTAGAAAGACTGTAGTAGTAACAGTAGCTGGAGCAGTGAAGGCAGTGACACAGAGACTGGAGAGGGATGGGCACAATTATTAAAAAAGAATATATATATAAATATATCATTCAAATTATTTAGCCCTGCAGGAAGAATTTGTATTTGCAGAGGTATATACGATTTACATAGCTGTGAAACAGGTGATGTAGAAATCACATGAAATTACAGTTTTTTTAATGTGATTTTGGAGCAATTGGTAATCTACAAACATGGATACAAATAACATTCATAAGAGAGGTGAATCAACAGTTCACCACAGATTTTTACTTGGGTATTTAGTGAGAAATTTTCAATTTGACGCCTATGTAACCAGAAAGGTGTTTTCCGCTAACTTCACCGTCCAAGAATTTTTCTTTTTAACAATGTTATGTTAAAAAAAAAATTGCTATGTATGTTATATAATTAACACTCTAAGTCAGCGTTAAATTCGAACAAATTGGAGGCTGCTGTCCCCCACTGTCATTTCACCAAAAGCCCACATTAGCAGTTAATGTTCAATACAGAAGAAAAATGATGAAAATAAAAAGAAAATAAAAATCAGTTTCCCTCTGTAATACAACACTTCAGACAAATTAAATGAAACTGCAAATTAACAAAAAAAAGCCCGTCCCTGTGAGTGGAGAGATTGTTGGAGTAAAATATTTTCAAAAATAGAAAAGAGAGGAACAGCTTTTTGTTTGTTGACGTTTGAGTGACGTTAGAATACAGTGGAAGTCTATTGTAGTCTTAGTGTGTATTAGTGAATATTTTGGTGGTACAGTCACAGCAGCCACTCTGAACATGGACACTATGTTTAAAACTCAAAAAAAAAAAATGAACAAGTGCTGCCTTTTCTGACACAGTTCTCAGCTCAAAACGTAGTCGTTTTGGTGAATCATGACTTTTTCTTTATTTTTTTGTTTTTTAGACACCAAAGTACAGTGCTAGTCTTTTCTTAAAGTCATCTTGTTTTTTTATTTTCCGATGTGTAACTAAGAGATTGTACACTGACTCTAACGTCTTGGAAGTATATTGTCGGCTGTATTCATTAATCTGACAAGTGCGTTCGCTTTCATTCTGCTACTTGCCTTGACTCTTCATTCCTCGCAGCGAGTACATCTATACTTCTAATGCAACTCTGAACAAAAAGTACTGACTATGTTCCTTCACATAGTTCTCACCATATTGTTGTGTTAGTGGAATGCTTATTTATTGAACTGTCTATTCTTGACATACATATATATGGATATATATAGTGTGGCTTCAGTTCCATAAAGTAAAAGATCATAAATGCTAAGTAAGGTCTCTAAGCACTATCGTAGGACTGCATCATATCTACCAAACTGCATTGTGAAGATTATTGCATCGACACTTGTTGGTATCCTCGAATAAAATTTTTCATTGGTGGAGTTTTGTCTTCTTTCCATGTTGGTGAGAAAAGTCGAGAAAACCCGTCGTTTGTTGTCCACAGGTTAAAAGCTTCTGGGTGAATTACTGCTCCCTCTGCCGGAGATTAGGCTCCACTGCATACAACATTAAATTGTGACAGCAATATGCTAGTGATACCCTTTACACATGTAGCCCAAAAGATATTGGCCAACAAATGATGGTTTGTTACTTATAATCCTACCATCTGGAAATGTATTTATTTATTCAGATTTTACCAAAAATTTAAATTGTTGAAAAACATATGTTCAATATGTCACAAGTTTTTGTGTGAATGCGTGGTGAATTATATGAATGAAAAAATGTTTTTAGAAATAGTCAATACTGTACAATATTACTCATATTTGCATTGTCAGCTAATTTGAAATAAAACGATTTAAGAAAATAGTTATTTTTGGTAATTGTGTGCAAAACAGTGTAAAAAATACAGGTGTTTTGGGGTTTAAGTGTTAAAAGACTTTAAAGACTTTGAAAAAGGACTAAGAAAACATTTCTAAACCAAACTAATCAGTTGTTTTTTATTTGGTAATTTTTTTTTCTCTTCTGAAATAAAGTTTTTTTATACACCTCAATGAGTGTGTATCCTCTAAATCAGGGGTGACAACCAGGTAGAAAAAATAAATAATAGGGATATGATTCTATTTCAAGATGGTAATTACTGGGCTAAAGTGAGAATAATATAGATTTTGATTCAGTAAAACATGTTATATGTTAATGTAGAGAGTAAGATATCCAGTTTTTATAGGTAAATATATTTAGAGTTTGCAATCTAGGTAGATCACTTCAGCCTGGTCATTTGAAAAGTAGAAGTGTGTGCACCCCTGGTCCAAATTGTGCTTTAAAGATGTACATTTACATGAATAGTGTATTTACACTTACATATATCTATACATAAGTCTACCTTATCACTTTCTGAGTCATAAAAAAGGTATTTCTTGAAGCATTGTTAAAACGGCAAATGTTAAAAAAGAGCCAGCTTCAGTCATGAGGAGCACAATGCTCATATCTTACCCTCTTTCCAAGATCTTTGTGTTAATTTCTACCTTTTCAGCTTCACACTTTAATGAAGGTATATTTACTAAACTCACTGCATGAAAGAGTAACAGTAACACAGCTTTTTTTTTTATGCCCTTGTGTTATTTTCTTAATTTGCTAAATGTGCTGGTATGATGGGTTGATGAGTGTGAGTGTGTGTGTGTCTTTCTGTAGGATGGCAGTGGAGCTCTGCAGCGCAGTGGCTCTCTGGGAAAACTCAGGGATGTTATCCGTCGCAGCAGCGAGCTCCTGGTGAAGAAACTTCAGGGCAATGTTCCACCCGAACCCCGCAACACCAAGTAAGATCTGAAAAGTTTTGACATATGTTTTTATAATTTTTTTTTAACCTTTCTTTCCTACGTTCCTAAGTTGAAAAGTTTTTGTCCAATATAAGGGTCTTTAACAAGTTACTCTTGGACAACGTGTGGTCCTTCAGTCTACCTCATTTAATGTGTGTGCTTTTGACTAACCCTTCAATAATGGCTTCTACTTTTCGGCTTGTCTCTTTCATCGGCTGCCACAGCTAGTCAACAATTTCCACCCCCTTGTCCTCCATGTCCTCCGTCACTGCATCCATCAATCTCCTATTTGTCTCCTACCTGGTAGCTCCATCTCTAGGATTATTCTTCTACCAATTAATCCACTGTTCCTCCTCTGAACATGTCCAAACCTTCCTGTCTTTGTTGTCCCTCTAATCACCTCATTCTTCATCCTGTCCGTCCTAGTCAGCCCTAAATAGAACCTCAGCATCTTTAACTCAATGTTTAACACATTAAGTCCAAAATCAGGGTCTTTAACATTTTACTCTTGGCCAATGTGTGGTCCTTCAGTCTTATTTTCTCCCTCATATAATTTGTATGAATTGGACCAAACTTTCAATAATGGCTCATATATTGAATAGAGAGTTCAATCTTCTGTGTCTGCAGACACTGACCAGTCAGTGACCAACAAACACTGGGCTATGACATATTTTAAACATTCTACTCCAACTACAGCTTGTTATTAAACAACAAACCAACAAAGTGTCACTGTTTTCTTCCTACAGCATGAAGAGAGCTGCTTCCTTGAACTACTTGAACAAAACCAGTGATGATCCATTTCAGGTAATTCACCGTTTTATTTTTATATAAATTAACTCATATTTCCCTGTAACATCTGCCTCATGAAACACCTGAACCTCGTGTGTCCACCCAGACTCGGAGCAGCAGTAATTTCAGGGAGAGCCGTGGCCTGAGCTCCAGCACCATCAACCTCTACTCTGGAAACTGAGCTGCATCCCATCATCTCGTCTGTTCACCAAACCAAGGATGCTTCTCCTTCTGGCTCCTTGTCACGTGATCATCTCCATCAACACTACCAGATGGCGTCTGCCCACACATTAACACTCTCACTGCTTTTCAAAGTCTGACCCAAAGACTTGTTTCAAATCAGAAAACACCATGGATTTCAGATGTTTTGTTTTTAGTTTTGAAGCCTGATCGCTGCCTCTGGTTTCCATTTCCTTCCCTCCATCTATCCAAATGTTTTCTGCACTTTGACTTCTTCTTCTGCTTCCACATGAAAATGTCACCAGTGCTCGCGTCAGCATCTTTTTTGTCCTATTTTTATTTTTTTTTCTAGTAGTTTTTTTGCTTCCATGTAAAAAATACAAAGTTGTAATTCAGTTTTACGTTGTTAGATGTTTAATGTATATGAAAGTTTCTCATTAAGGCGCAATAGAGATTTAAACCGTCAGGTGTTGGGTTAAAGCTTTGGGAAACAGGGTGAAACATGAAACAAGAGTCATTTGACTTTTTATTTTTATAGATGGGGATTTTTTCCTTTGTACCAGGTTTTGGAGAATGACGCTGCTTTAACTCCTTCAGCTTTTTGTCAGTGGTCTCGTATCCACGACGAAGCTATGATTGTATATAAAAGATCTCGGTTCAGTCTGCCTAAAATGACCTATGGTGCCATACAACACTCTCCTGCTGAGGCGACCTCCTCATGTTGTTTACAGTGACAGGGACCTGTCTTACTCTTAGATCTTTATGATGTGATTATAATAGATTTTTTTGCACAATTCTCAGATGGACGTTTCTTGTCTTTAAATTTATTTTTAGCGACACTACGTTAAAGAAATGGAATGTCTAAATAATTGATTGTTGTCTTTCTTTTTAATCTTGTGTGAAGAAATGAAATCTTTGAAATGTAATTGAAATGATGTGTAACAAATATAAACAAGTTACTGGGTAAAGATCTGTGTTTCATTGTTTATTGTAAACTTCGAATGTATATTTGTTTGGATCTGGTAATGATGTCACATATGTTATTAAAATAAATGAATAAGATCTGCTGTTTATCCTTAAGGTAGAAATAAATTGATTGCAAAATGGGTGTGTTTGTATGTGTTTGTGTTATTGCAATAAGTGTTGTGTAATGTTGTAATGTTTCATTAAGCTTCTTTGACAGCTTTCTTATGAATTCCACTTGGTTACTAATGAGTGTTTTGATTTATCAAATTATTGTGTCCTGTTTTGTTTTCATTATTCTTGTTCTTCTCAGGCATAAGGCATTATAATTACAATGACAATAATAATTGTTCAATCAGTGTCCATTTCCCGACTTAAATGCACCATTGTCTGTAGTATTTAAGTAAAGTCACTAAACCTGAATTTCGTACCTCGCAAGGTACAACTACAATAAACATAGAGAGATATAACGTATTAAAAACTACTTTTTAAACTATAAAATAAAATATTGTATTGTCATATCTATTAACCTTACCGAGAGACTAGTATCCATTGCAACGTATTTTACACGAGAAACAAAAAAAAAGTAAAGTAAAAAGTCGGCAATCGTGGGTGTAGTTTCGGGTTAAACCAGCAGGCTGCAGTGTTGTACTCGGTAAAACGGGCCAGGTACGGTCACAGGAAGCCGAGCTACGGGAGCTCCAGTTAAAGTACAGGAGAAAAATCACATAGGCGTTGGGATTTTCAAAGTAAAATGAGATTAATGCCAAATAACTGAGAATATTCGTTTGGAACCGGATGGAAAAAAAAACAACAGCAACATGGTGATCTGTGTGATGTGTAAAAAAATACGTGATTAAACACTACTTTTTCTAAATGATGTAAATATAATGTTAACTGCATGTAATATAATAATAGTATACATACAATTATTAATGCATGAGCTTCAGTGTGACTTTATAATTGCTGTATCTAACAATATTCCTCAAAATGTTTTAAAATCAAAATGCTTATGCTAACATTATAATCCTAGAACAGTAATTTACTTTTTGTAAGATTTCAATCAATGTATGTTATTGAACGGTGCCTGCATTTTGAAGGTCTACACCGGAACCCACGTGTTTCGCGTGTCTTCTATTGATAATAGTGTAGAGAACTCTCCCTGTGTAGTGGGAGGAAGCCAAGTTGGAATCACCGCGGAGACATACACAGAGAGTGAAACTCCCTCTCGTTGTGGTCTGAAGCGTCCCTCTGCTCAGCTGCTGTGGACGCGGACGGACTACTTCTGCGCACACTGGCCGGATTTTAACGAACCGCCGTCGCCCGAACGGACCGCTTCACACCCTGTGGTGGGACGAATGGAAGTTTAAAGTTGGTTGTGAACTTTTGCTCGCGCTCCTCTTTCTTCGCGGGGACCTACACACGTAAATAACGTAGCCCGGGTCGTGTGGCTGCTGCTGGTCGGTGAAGCGGCGCGTCCATCTCCACATGTCCCTGCCGATTGATTCCCGGTGCTGACTTTCCACAACACTCAGCTGGAGCTTCGCTGTTAGCTTTCCCCGGAGACCTGCGCAGGTGACGGCCGCGAGTTTACCTGTGCGCACACCGCGACGCCCGTCTCCTTCCGCCGCTAGCTTAGTCTCTCATCACACGAGCGACTCTTTCTTACGAGTAGCCGCGGGAGAGAAGTACCGAGGAGCGGCATCAGGATACGCATGGACCCGCCTGGAGAGCGTGAAAGCCGGCGGTGGGAAGGTATGAGCAGGGGGTGGAGAAATCCCGCTGCGCTCAACAGGAACAAAACACAGATGGATGCCATGTTCGTCGTCGGTCTTTTCTGCCTCCAAGGTTGGTTATTTATCCCCTCTCCAGTTATTGATTACGGAATATAAACATGTGTTGAAAGCGACTTTACGTAGATAAACTATACGATGTGGAAGCCCAGTCCGACCGAGTTCTCCATGTGTTTCTGAGGCAGGGACGGAGCCAAGACCTCCCGCATGGATCTGGGTCACCGCATCTAGTTGCTTTTGAACCCAATTAAAGTTAACATCATACCGTGATCCTAAAGTATTCAGCATACATCATGTGTAGTGTTTCTTAAAACCTGATAGTATCATTAAAATCTCATTAGTTTTTGTAAAAATAGTGAAAGTTTTTAGAAAAGAGACCTTGTCATAATCTATGTTTGTTATAAAAACATATAACACCTTCTCAAAGTTTGGTATTAACCATGAAACTCATAGTGAGTCTGTGTGTGTTGTGGTGCTAGAAGAGGAATACTGGAGGCCACACACATGTTCTCATTCATTACTTCACAGCTACACTCAACCCTTATTAACATTGAAGGAAGGAATTTAAAGTACATTTTGTTTTTTTGGGGGGGGCAGTTGGGGGAAGGGGGCGCAACACGTTTCCCTTCCCCCCCAAGTTTAAAGCAGTTTGTGAAGATAACATCAACAACTACACTTAGATAGACCCAATAAAGATGTCTTTGTCTGCCATGGAAAATAAGGTGAATTTCTGTTTCGTGCCACTACGGGGATCGACTTAACGCAGTTATTGAATTGGTGACTTGTGATCACTGTTTGGAAGATATGGGTTGATTTAAGACCCTCATTTTACAAAGGGGACTCACAAGACTATCTGACTATATATATCTATCTTTCTATCTGACTGTCTATCTGACTATATATCTATCTATCTGTCTCTGTCTATCTATCTAACTGCCTCTCTATCTATCTGACCATATATCTATCTATCGGACCATCTGTCGGACTATCAGTAGATACTCCTCCTTGGCCCCGATGTGTTGCTGAACCATAGTTATGGTTTAGTTCTCAGGGACGTAGCAGGAACTAGATGTAGTCATACCTTCAACCATTTGTTGAAGGTAAACACTAGTCGCCCTTTCCCCCCCATTGAGTTGTATCTTAAATATCTAATGTTTTAAGATTTTAGCACCATAATAATGTCTTCTAATAAAAATGGCAAGTCTGTTAAACCTTTTCAAGAAAGCTTTTTTGAGATACCTGTTACCTTCTACTTAACTCATGGTCCTCCGATGCCCCCTGGCCAAAAAGGTTAGGATTACAGTTTTCTGGAGGTGTGAAGCCAATTTCCTGGATGGGCCTGTGGAATACTAGTGGTATTCCATATCCCGGGGGGTTTGCTCCTGGACATACTCACACAGAGTTGCAACTAGACCCCCAATCCTTGGATGGTTCCCAGCACCTCCTGCTAAACTCTGACTTCTTAACCTCTTATCAAAAAACGCTGACTCTACAGAGACATTTTTTCAACACTGTATTCCTGTACATGTTTTTGCACGTCAGTCCAGTCACTCCTGCATCAAATGTCATTTATGCACCATTAATGCTGTTTCCCATTTATCACTGAACATGGCTTTTCCATGTCATAACACATTCCTGGGAACGTCATGTCATCACGCTGGATTCACACCATCTGATTATTGTTATCTTTTTGCACATTTAGACAGTTAGATAGATGAGCTGTCCCTCCACCCCACCCCCCCCACCCCCCACCCTGCCTTTCTGTTAGTTAGTATTAATGTGCACACCCATACAGCCGTCTTTTTCTTTCTTTTTTTTAAGTTGCTCATAGAAGAAAAACACAAATTGGCATGACGCAATGCCCTCCCACATTGTCAGCACCCTTTAAAGAGTTCATAACCTCAGCTGTAGTGAGTGTGTGTATGTTTGTGTGTGTGTGGAGAAAATCCCGGAATATATCGCTTCACGTTCCTGCAAGGAATGCCATTATCCTGCCAGAGATCAGGCTCATTAACTCACCGATCATCATGTCAAAACGAAGTCACCTTTATCTGATCATCACATGTAGACTGAAGCGCAGGGCAACACGGCCTTTGTTTGCCCGAGCCTTCAACACGGCCATGACAGTGAAAGTGGCTGAAACATTCCTCTAAGCTGGAGTGTGTCTGCTGCCACCACCCCCACCGTCCCCCCCCTCCCCCCCACCCCCCCCCCCCCCCCCCCCCCCCCCCCCCCCCCCACCAACTCCACCACCTCCTGTCTCCTCACTGTGCCCACTTCTGGGATGAATGTGTTCTCTGTCTGCAGGCAGTGGCAGGGCAGACCAGGGTTGTCCAAGGGTTTGTGCCTAGAAGATGGAAGCCAGGTGCTGTCAAAAAAAGCCTGAAATTTCCTGAAAAGAGAGACGTAGGACAGTTTTATTAGCAAAGTGACCTCCTTCAGGCCAGATTCCCATATTATTAATCCTATCTCTCCTATCTCCAGTGCACCACCCACTCTACGCCACAACTATAAATAATAGCATTTGTCTATAAAATAGTTATAGGTACACCTCTGCATAACATCGTATCCTTGTTAGCATTAAGACAAATGCGCTCCCCTCAGCATCGCACTGCGACCCCCCCAGGGGGCCCGTCCCACTAATTGAGAAGCACTAAATTACTCACAAATGAAAGCAGACAAATATGTCCTACTACTGTATTTCAAATTCATTTCCAACCTTACACAAAGAAACCGAAAACATTATTTGATATTTTTAGAGATCCTGATTAATCAAGACTGTGCTACAATCCATAAAATTTTATAAGCCGCCTTTAAAAACTCTTCTTTCTGCAATGATCTGACTTTTTAATAGTGTCTCTTGTCACTGGACATCTGAGCAGACTGCAGGGGGACAGATCTGTTGAGAATGGAACACTAGGTTCTTCTTAGCGTTGCACCCACATGAAGGTCCCTACGTCATGTTTCTTGAGGGCTGCCCCATCTGTAGACCACGGTGCTGTGGTAAAATATTTACCCAGAACTTTTCCCCACCCTTTCTTTTATAGTTTTTACTATAATCACCCAGCTTTGACTCTTTGTCTCTGACAATCTGGTTTTTATTTGCGGCTCACCCACAGCGTTCCTCTGCGGAGCTGCTCTCAGAGTTAATATATGCCACTTATGGAGCAAATGAACACACATTATATGCTAAATCTCTCCTATTGACTCAATTATGGCCTCTTCTCGTCTCTTGTTGCTGGTCTTCTTCATCAAAGCCTGATTCATGTAGTATTTAAGTTAAGTTTAAAAAAAAAAAAATACTGGGCCTGTTGCCAATCTGCTGATGAGATCAATGTCAAAGGTTCAACATCCTCACACGCTCTTCTTCATCCTCAACCTTTATGTTTGATCTCTATACTTCGCAGCACAGCTGCATTAGTGGGCTTAACAAAAAATAATTTGGATTTATGATCGTCTAGCCTTTGTGCTGTCAGAGCTGCTGATGAAAATCTGCCGTAAATCCTGCCTGTATTTACTGCTCTGGGGAATCGTCTTGTTCTTTTACATCCCAGTGATGAACCAGGCATAAAACACCCGGTCTTAATGGATCTGTGTCAAAACAATCAAACACAATCCAGTAAGTACTGTGCAAAATGTAAAGCTAGTCCTGAGCCATTTTTAAATTTATTTGTTCAAGACTAGTATGGTTTCATAAAATCAGCAAATATTTTAATTCACCAAGGTTTTCCCCTGTTTCTAATCACAACGGGAGCCTGTTGGACACATGTATTATTTATAATTGTGAAATATGGAATCAGAGAATAATGTTAACTTTCGATGTAACTCCAATATAGATAGATAAAACTTTGTTGAACCCTGGGGAGTATCCTTCAGGAAACAACAATATTATATAAATATATATTCCATGAAGCAGAATATACCTCCACAGTCCCTGGAAGCTCACGGTGAAGATTTTTTGGAGTCTTGAGCTCCAGACTGATGCCGTCTGGGATTTTCCGTCTCCATATTTTTTTTTTTTCTCTTGCTGGCATGTTCACCTGCCACTGCTTTAGTTAAAAAAAATCTATATTTTTGGCTATTATTAACTCTGCCTGCAGCTGTTGTCTGCACACAACAGTCCCAGTTGTCTGACTTTTCAGGCAAAAGGAGAAGAAACAACACATCCTAAAATGTATCTGTACTGTTTCCTACATTTTTTTTTTTGCAAAATCCCTTGTCTGTGTTATAGTGTATTGTTAATGTTGTATAAAACAGAGGTGTTTATGATCCAGAGCAAAGCTTTATGAGGTTCACACACACGACAAACTTGGGCTTAGGTTATGTGTAATATTTACATGCACACATTATTTTTTAAATTAATTTTATTGCCGTAACATACGACTAATATAAACATGTTATTTTCAGCAAGCAGCTCTGGTATATTCCTTTAATTGTCTGGACTTACGCTGATTTCAAGTAGCGTGGAGGCTTTCATGGTTCCCTCTCTAAACCAAGTTCAAGTAGAAGATGTTCTCCGTTAATTGTAGAACTGGTCTTTGTTACTTGAGGCTGAACTGTTGGTTGTTAGAATCATTTACCAGAGCAGTTTCCATGTGCACAAAGAGTTGAGCGTGACAACCGAACAAAAGCAAGGCCGTCTGAAGGGCTTGATCTATGGAGTACAATAATATGATCAAGTTCTCTCCCTGTTTGCCTTCTTCTGAAGGGGTTGACTGGTAGCGCAGGTTGTAAGACTTGGGAGGATTTCTCAAGGTCTCTCATGGCTCTTGTTTCTGATCATTTATCAGACAGTGTTTACTCAGGTTTAGTCGAAACCTTTTGAACTAGGGAGTCATCTTTCTCAGCTGGTTGGTATGTGCTTTTTTTTTTGCCCTTATACTTCTATAGAGGTCTCATCTCCCTGGGGAGGATCTTCTTCCACGCTCTTGGAAATTGCAATCATGGCCTCCCTGCGTTACAATGTTTGAACGCTCCAATTTGATAAAAATCGTCTCTTTAAAGATATTGTGTTTCCAAATATGTGCAGAACTCTTGGTGTTGCGCCTTTTCGTGTCAAAGGTTCAATTCCAATCATTAGTTTTACACAATATGTTGAATATCATCGATGGTAACTCATAAAGGAGGACCAAATTATTCCGTTTCAACTTTTTTTAATCAATGACAGACACTTTCTGTGCAGTTCTTTCTTTGGGGTCTCTTTCAAGAATTATTTGGTTTGACAAAAACCAAATCCATTGGCGGAAACATCACAAAACAAAGCATTTTGAAGGAGTATGTGGATATTTTGAACAATTCTTGTACATTTGTGTGGTAAAAATGAATCTCCTCTGATGTTTTTTTTTTTTTACCTCAAACCCACAAAAATGACCAAAGCTCGTAATAACCAACCTTCTCTCTGCTGTGGGCCCCGTTGGCTTCATGTGAAGCCAAATAAACAAAGTTCTCTGCGAGTCCAGAAACTTTAGGATGATTAATGCACCTAATGACCCATGTACTGGAGCTGCTGTGTGTATGTGTGTAAAAACAGAAAGCATGTGTTGGCCCATGTGTTTGTGGTTGTGCTGACTCTGCTGTTGGACCCTGTGGTTGTGAGTGAAGTCGTCCTGGTTGATTTCGGTCTCTTTTTTTCCTTCTTTCCCGTCGTGGTTGGTCTGCTGCCTCTCTTGGTTGCCAGTTGCGTCTGGATGGATCTGTTGTTTATTGACTTGGTGCCTTCCCGCACAGATCTGTCTCATGTCTGGACCGGGCAGGCAGCATGCTTGGTTATCCTCTGACTTTTTTGTGTTATCCTTGTTGATCTTCTTTTTTTTTTTTTTTTGCTTCTGTGCCATTCCCAATCACTCTCCATCTTTCTTTAGTGAAACACAGTTTCAGAGTAACTTTGTTTTTTGCCAGAACTCAAGTCCACAGCTTAGACGATCCTAAGATATCAAGTATAAGCTAATAATTTAAGCAGTGTGTTTTGTTGATCAGAGTTGCAAATTTATATTGGTTTTATGGGCCAGTTGTCGGACTCTTCTTTGTAGCTGTACAGAAAATGACCCAAATTGTTGAGTCTAAATTTAAAACAGATTGTTTTTAACTAGTCTACGTTTTGAGTGACTCCCATACTGATTGCTTAGCCTCAAAATTCCTGTTTGGATCAACATGGCCCCTGGAAGGACCCTTGAGCAAAGTCATCAGTGTCAGGACCATCAAGAAACTTGACTTTAAGGGTTTAAGGGAATGTGGCTTTTAGTGAATTCCCAGTCTGTGCTTGATCCGGTTCCCAATGTCTATCTTGAATCTGGAATTTCTTGCTGTGGGGCAGCGACTGTTTTGTCCCCGTGTGGCCGCTTATGTTTCTATAGTTTTGTTAAAGGTTCTGTAACCTTATCCCGTGCTGTTGGGATCCGCTTTTTCCTCTGTCATTGTATCAAACAGGTTCTCGCTGCATTTAGTCTAATCTGCCAGATTGTCAGAGATAATTGTAGCGCCCACACCCAATGCCATGGACACCACCTTGGTTCATATATAATTTCACATATTGCATAGTTGTATGGAATGAAGAAGAACGCTAGAGATGGAGCTACCAGGTAGGAGACGAAGAGGAGATTAATGGATACAGTGAGAGAGGACTTGAGGTAGTAGGAGCCAGAGTTGAGGATACAGAGGACAAGGGGGAGATGGAAATTGTTGACTTGCTACGGTAACCCCTGAGAAAGGGGTTACCAAAAGATAATCCTGTAACTGAAGATCAGAAGTTTGGGGGTAAAAAAACCTACCAGTTCTCTGATACAGATAGATGATCTGTCTTCTCAGTAATGTGTTTTTTCCTTGTATCTGCAGCTCCTTGTATCTGATGCAGCTGCTGACATTTGTTGACCGCCTTTAACCATAATCCTGTCTAATCTGCTGGAGCTGGGATCACTTATCAGCCATTAGTGATAAACCTGTGGTTTCATGTTCACTTTTAAAGTGATGAATACAGATGTTTTTACTAGTCTGACACTGTGTAGAAATTGCCGACAGTTATAAATCCTCGTGACAACTTTTTTTTTTTTTTTTTGCGCTGAAGGGCAGGTGCGAGGCCCCGGTGAGGGCAGGCCTGCCTTCAGAAAGTAAAACCCCTCGTTTTGTTCCGAGGTCGGTGTTAAAGTGTGTGAGAAGCTGCCGTTGCATTCAAATGCATCTGATCGAAACGTGCAGGAATGTCTGATTTGGTCTCAGTCTGTTCTAAGAAGTAGAGGGGGAGGCAGAAGAAGAGAAAGACGCCTGGCACGCCGTTGTATAATCCTCACAGCCATTAACTCTTTGTGTCCTGGGGCAGAATGAACTCATCATAGCAACAGACCACAGGCACAGCAACGACAGGCAGCTGTCCATCAGGCTGTGGCTCCTTCACTGACAGCCTGAAAGGACAGAGAAGGGTCTTCAGCTGTGTTTTATCAGCAGATAAATGAAGTCAACTTTAGAGAGTTGACGTTGCAATTTGTCACTTTGTTATTTTGGTGAGAATATATATATATATATATATCCCTTGGCATGTTGTGGCACCTGAGATCCTGAGAATGGGTTCTCTTTGTCTTCTTGTTCCACGCGTTGATTGCTTTTGCTTGTCATGGGACTCAATTTGTTAAAAATGCTGAAGGTAATTTAAGGTCCAGAGCCATTGTAACAACCCAGTACCTGATTTGACCTGCACAGAATGCTGCTGAATGTGCAGCGTTCAAACTATTGCATGACTGCAGCCAGTGATTTATTTAGGTGCGGAGAGGCGGATATTTTATGAACTTACCTGGTCTTTATATTCAGTGATTCCAGTTCCCTTTGGAACTGGAAAGGAATTTTTATTTTTTCTTATTTCAAGGAACATTTTAACGTAGGACAATGCAAGGAAAAAGCGCGTTAGATTGCTCCAAGCAGAGGTTTTACAAATTTGTTCATTCAATGTAGATTGCAAACTTTGGAAACTAAAATTTGTTCAAAAGTTCTAACCCAAGAGAATATTAAAAAATGTGTTTGTATCCTACTCTAAAAAAATGTGTTCTGGTTGCTGATCAGCCTTCTTCTTTTTGTCCATCAAGGAGAAAATGAGTTGCATTAAGGTTTTAAGATTTAACCTTTCATGTGAGGACATTGTTGTCATGAAAGAATGTTTAAAGGAATATCCAGTAAAGAGTACATCAGTGATTTATAAAGTAACTTTTTGGCCTGTTTTCAAGGAAAACTTGCGCTGAATAGAACAACATGGTGTTTATTTGTGGTGATGGCTTTTATTTTGAAGCTCAAGTGGCCTCTTTAGAGTTCTGCTTCTTTCATCAGAACTACGTGGTTTTTTTTACGTTTTCATTGTTAAAATAAATTAAACTGAATTTCTGTGCTAAATTAGATACGTTCTTACTGTTGTTCTTTGTTGGTGCAGCTGTCTTTTTATGTCTTACACTTGCTTTTTACTCTGAAGCAACACCCACCTTACTTTTCTGTCTCTGTTGTCCCCCCAAGGGTCAGTGTCGCCTACTCTGAGACCACTTGTCTAGGCCTTAAAAGAAAGAGAGTCGGAAGGACTAGCTCACCCACACATGAGGTCTTCCTTACATATGATGCTTATTATATTGTAGTTTTTTTCCCAATACTTTGCTTGGAGGTCAAACAAGGCTGTGTTAAGCAGTAATGGTTTTATAGATTTAAATTTTAACATTGCATCAGGAAAACAAAGTGGTTTTCATTCCCTTCTCTAACTTTGCCTTAGTGTCTTATTATTACAACCAGGAAAAACAGTTATTGTTCTTGGTCACAGCAAAAAAAACATACAAGAGGCTCTGTGTTCAGAGCTGGGCTGTGGAGAGGGCACTTAAGGTAAACCCAGAACTCAGAGCCCGGTTTTCTGGACTGTTCTGTAACGATCGGCGTTGAAGGATGTGGAAAGTGTTTGAAAGTGACAGCTCTTCCTGCCGTTGGCTGCAACATCTGAAATGATCCAATATTTTGATTGGAAAGGCTTGTCCATATTTTAGGCAGCCCGCTGCCGCTATAAAAATCCTACCAATATTTATCTGTAATATATACATATATATGAAAACCTTGTGTTCTTTCATGAATCCTAGCTTGGTGGAGCTGTTGGGCTTTGTCCATTATAAAATCGTAGCATGGATTTTGTCTTTAAGTCTTGGGAATTGGATTTTGTTGCAGTTTTTTTATATTGATGGCAACAAACCAATGGAGGCATTAATGAAATTAATTAATGGAGATCATGTATAGTAACAACTGTGATCATCAGGCAGCAGTGGTCAGCCAATTACTGGACAAGCTGTAAACCAGGTTCAACTCTAGAACAGTGGTTCTCAACAGGTGGGTCCCAACCCAAAAGTGGGTCGCGGACCTGTTAATCAGCTGTTGAGCATGTGTTTTACTTTAGAAAATCTCTTATTTTGAAAGGCACACAGCTGTGTAAAATAAAGGTTTAAAAAAAAGTGATTTTGCCACAGGAAAATGTGGGTCGCAAAGTAAAACCAGTTGAGAACCACTGTTTAGAAGATGTATCTTCTTCTTAAGATGTATTTCAACATGAAGTGAAAAATCCCATTTCTCTTAAATGTTGGTGCAATTAGAAGACAAACCTGAAACAAGACAAGTGTTTGTTTCACAGATTAATTTACCTGCTACATAATCACAGAGTGAAACCTCTGAGGACCTGGGATCTGTTACTTGGCCTTGTCAGATGATTATACGTCTCTGCTCCAGCATTAGTACACCGTGTCCAGCTTTGTACAGAACTAATCAGACCACGGTAGAGAAGGGGTCATTACACAGCATGGCATTGTTGGTTTTTTTTTGTGGTTTTAATTATGCTAAATGATTTAACCAACCTCTCCAGCTTCATCTGGTTCCCGCTCCATCCTCGTACTCCGTTTCACCCTCTCCTGCTCCGTCTTATTTTGTTTACTCCACTTTCACATACAATGCCAACAGCCGAATCCCTTTTAAACCCCGTCCTTCTTTTTGGTGTCCTTTATATGAACCTCCCTCTGAATCTGCATCGTGCCAGACTGCAGTGTGTGTGTGTGTGTGTTTGATCAGCTCGGTCAGAGGGATGGCACAGCAGGCGCGGAATAACAGAGAAGAACTGCTACATGAAAGGGTTTTCATTGGAGCTGCAGGAACTCAAAACTGAATGGAACTGAATGGAAACTAAATGGAAAAAAAAGAAGCAGGTTAATTTGTAACCATTAGATGTCCTTAAAACAATTTTAACCCTTTTAAAGAAACACATTGTCTTAAATCTGACCTCATATTCTGGTCCCTGTGTACTTTGAACTGGGAGACTAGTTTTTGCAGTGTTCAGTGAACTCATCTTTCATATTTCACAGCTTGGCGCCAAGTCTGGTAAAATAATTTGTCACCTTGTTGTCATCAGTGCATCAAGAGGTCACATTGTAGCCTGGTGCATTAAGCAGCTTAATATAAGCATTGCACTAACTTACATTGATTCATACATTATTACAGGGCAGCAGTGGTGGGTTAGCGGCTAAGGAAGCGGAGTTGGGTCTGTAAGGCACTAGGTTTGAGTCCACCGAACTACCAGGTTGCCACTTAGCATTACGCTGCCTTGACCCACATAACTTCCAGTGGGCTCACCACCCACAAGAAGCCTCATAATGTGGTGCAGTGTGTTCTGGTTGGCGCCAGCTGCCCCTGCGACCCAGCAATGGGCAAGTACCGTAATTTCCGGACTATAAACCGCACCTGAATATAAGCCGCATGTGCCCACGTTGAATCATGAGATATTTACAAAGAGCTTTTCTTTTTGCATTTTCCATGATGAGGGTCAGTTTATGCTAATATTATTCCTGTACAAAGCGGGTCACCGTACGTTAAACTTCTTCTTCTATGGAGTTTATTGGCGGTTGTGACTTGCGCCTTCCTGGACACCACCTGTCTCACTCTTACCTTTTCTGCTCGAGCTCCCCTGGTGGCCGTTATACATACGTTATAAAAATGCATACGTTAGCCGCACCTCTGCATAAGCCGCAGGGTTGAAATTGTGTGACAAAAGTGACGGCTTATAGTCCGGAAATTACGGTAAATGAAGCCGAATGAATGGATGACTATATTATAATATTTTTCAGGTAGAAGATCCTTTAAACCAATTAGTGAAAGGCAGACAGACGAATGGTTAGAATTGCAGCTCCTGCTGTCATAAACCCCAAGTTCCATTCCAAAAAAATGTAAACATTGCGGGCTAATACAATAGGCTCCTCTGTGCAGGTGCAGCCAACTACAGCCTTGTTGATTGGGGAGAGCAGCACAGTGTTTCCTGTGCTTATCTGAGAGAGGTGAGGATGGACAGAAAGGCCCGAGTTGTGTTTGACCACAGACAATGGTAACCCAGCTCACAGGAAGTAGATCCAAAGGATGTAGATATTTCTGTTACGGTTATTTCCTCCTGGAATTGCGTCAGGGAAGATGGTCCCAGGTTAGATCTTTCAGCACTGGACTTTGTGTCCTCCTCCAGGTTAGGACCCAGACAGATGGCCACGTTCCAGTCTTTCCTCACCGTGAACTGTGAGCAGGGACTCTTAGCTTTATGTGTGTGTGGTCAAAATGAAGGGCATAGACAAACGGCTCCCCAAGGGTCTGCACAACAGTCGTGGTCACAGACTGCTGCCGGCTGTTTGGCTGTTGACTTCCTGTGGTTCCTATGGGGGGGCCGAGGGGGTCCCATTCCTCAGGACACAAAGACCTTTAACTGGTGTCTGAAAGAATATTGAAACACAGGCTTGCCAGAAAAGCTTTTTTTTTTTTTTTACTATGTACATGTGTTAATGCACCGGTGGGAACATATTTTTCTGTATTATCACAGTAATTGGTTTGACCTGTTATGTGTCATTGTTGTCTGCCTGCAGGAAGCCAAATGGTAAAAAAAGACTCGACACTCTTGTTGCTGTTTTCTTTCGGAGCGAAATGTCCGTCTTATTATTCAAATAGCGATCCCTTTTTTTCTCCCAGCGCGTTTTTACGCCATGACTTCACCAGCACTCTTTTATGTCGGTGGATGGTTTCCAGGCAGACGTCTTACTCCGCTTTTGTGTGTGCCCTCCCATCCTGTCATTTCTGCAGCGAGCAAAGAAAGGTTGCAGTGAAAGGTAAACCCCTGCCTTCCCTTCAACCTTCCAGGTCCAGCTGAGAAAAAAAAAAAAAAAAAAATGAGGTCGGGGGGCCGAGGGGGTCCCATTCCTCAGGACACAAAGACCTTCAACTGGTGTCTGAAAGAATATTGAAACACAGGCTTGCCAGAAAAGCTTTTTTTTTTTTTTTTACTATGTACATGTGTTAATGCACCGGTGGGAACATATTTTTCTGTATTATCACAGTAATTGGTTTGACCTGTTATGTGTCATTGTTGTCCGCCTGCAGGAAGCCAAATGGTAAAAAAAGACTCGACACTCTTGTTGCCGTTTTCTTTCGGAGCGAAATGTCCGTCTTATTATTCAAATAGCGATCCCTTTTTTTCTCCCAGCGCGTTTTTACGCCATGACTTCACCAGCACTCTTTTATGTCGGTGGATGGTTTCCAGGCAGACGTCTTACTCCGCTTTTGTGTGTGCCCTCCCATCCTGTCATTTCTGCAGCGAGCAAAGAAAGGTTGCAGTGAAAGGTAAACCCCTGCCTTCCCTTCAACCTTCCAGGTCCAGCTGAGAAAAAAAAAAAAAAATGAGGTCACATGACATTTGAGCCTCGGGTGCACCTTTCATTCCTCCCTCTGCTTTCATATTGCTCCCTAATGCTCTTTAAACAGTAGCCATATCCAGAAAAAATGTACTCGGCAGCAGTAAGCACATTTCGTTGTATTGTTCTCATTGGAATAATGTCATGCTCAAAAACAATGTATGTGAAAGATGTACATGTGCTGGAGGGTTTTGCTGTTGTAACAAAAACAGAAAATGAGACTAACAGAATAATGGTATTTTTTTGAGCAATTTGTTCTCTAAACCAGTGTTCCTCAACCCTTTTTTTTCCATGCACCGGTCATTAAGTTGTGGCAGATAAAATTGATTTTTCGACGTTCTGAAATATTTTCCTACCTATAAAATCTTCCTACCTGAATTAGCTGTGAATGCACACAACAAGGGTTTCCCATGTGCACCCAGCCTATAGTTATCTCCTACCAGACTGGTGTACAAGATTAGAATCTTGTATGAATTCTATTGTTCAGTTTTTTGTTGATATGGGTATGGATCAAGTGGAAGTAATAGACAGATGGGACCAAAAGGAATCATTATTTCTCGGGTCCCCGGCCCAGTGGTTGGGTACGTCTGCTCTAAATTATTAGTTGTAAGTTTTTCTGTATTACAGTTATATGTAATAACAACAATAGCAGGGAGAGAAGGACATGATTGTATACCAGAAGCAATGTTTAAATCAACGTTGTTTGCGAATTATATTCCTAATAGTCACTGCCTTCTACACAGGTATCTCTTAAAGGGACAGTGTGGTATTTAACTACTAATACTAACCATACAATACTCTTTGCTGTAGACCTAAGGGATTTTAGGTAAAATATCCAAATATTGCAGGTTGTAGAAGCCACACTTTTATGGCCATATAGTTTATTAAATATTACAGCAGTATACTTTCCACTCATGGGCTTATGAACCAGAAACATTGCAGGCACATGATCACAGTTTTTGGAGAAATTGGGTTGATATGATTGTTTTGTTCTAAAAAAATAAATAAAAAAACACCCTAGCCTCCATTGATAAAAGTAGTAGAATACTTTTTGACTATTTTCTCAGGGCATTAGTCTAGCTTTTACTAAAATAGCCTTATGATTCCAAAAGTGCAACAACAGGACTCTATATCCACAAAACAGCAGTGAGCTGAAGCCAAACTGTTGGTTAACTTGAAACAAAGGTCCCAGAGCTTTCATTCAGCTGAGCTAAACCTGACTACACCTTGCGGGAAAGAGGCTTGTCATGAATTATACAAGCACTTCTATTCAGGGACACTTGCACAAATGTTTCTCATCTCTTAGGACGGCAAGAGTAGGATGTCCTGCAGCTTTTCCTCCAACCCCAACCCTTTTGTTTGATCCCTTTCCTGGCAGTGCAACTGTTTCTTAAATGCAGTCTGTTCAATAGGCATTAAACATGAGTGAGTTCCCCAGTGCTTGAGACGGTGAGAGACGTTTACACAATATGCTGAGTGTATTACAGCCATACAACAGACCGGATCCTCCCTGAGCAATTGGCCCTTGCTCCCCGTTTCCCTTTGTAAACAGATCTACGATTACCGCGGCCACTTCTTAAAAAAAATAGATTTCTTACTTTAAAGTGGTGTGGTTTTTCTCAGTTAAGTCTTCGTGGAAGTCACTGCGTGGACCAGTATTTGAATGAAACATTGTCGTCTCGGTTAGTTTGTGTGTCAGATTTAGGCTGCAGTATGTGTATTATTGGCAGCTGGAGAAGATCAGACCAGGAAGGACAGGGGGAGCAGGGTTAAAAGGTTCAAAGGGAATCAGAAGTTGTACCCAAAAAAGTCGCTTGCTCAGGTTTCATCACAGATGGGCTCTAACAAGCCTTGAGTAAATGGAAGACCAACGCAAATGGACCTTCGCTCTCTCTCTCCCTCTCTCTCTGATGATTAAGGGTCAGGGTCATAGCGAGGATCTGTTTTTCCTTTTTTCCATTTTTTTCCGTGCGCTGAAAAAGTATAGTTTGAAGAGGCACTTCAAAGGTGAATACAATTACCCCAAAGGAAACACAATGCAACAACTCATCCCAGCTGTGCTTGGAAGACAGTGGGGATTGTATTTTTTTTTTCTTGCACAGGGACAATTGAGTGCAGCCTTCACGTAAATAACTTCAAGACCTGGAGGAAAAACATTCGTAGGTGATTTTGTGCATAGAGAGAAGCTCAAATTCTTTTCAGCCACTTTGTTGTCCGGTAATGTCATTGTCTTCATCATCTGTCCCAAATGTCTCTCTTGTGCTTCTGTGATCATAACCAGGCTTTTGCTTTGTGGGTTAAATGAAGTCAACGTGATGGCGCTCTTTGTCTCCACAACAATGATCAGATTACCGTCCACACCGGTCAATTTTGATCAGATTTGATCCCAAAATACTGGTGCTTTGCGTCAAACAGTAATGTGAATATTATGGCCATCTAAGAAGGGCATGTTGAATAAGGGGATAAGCACAGTTATCCTCTGCTTTTACAAAGTAGATTTGTAGCCTTCACTTCGTAAAATAAACGTAAAATAACAAAAATTATCACTTATCCATCACCATAAATAGGTCTTTTTTTTTAAGTACAAAAAGAACACGGATCAATGCAGGAACACATTATAAGACCACAGAAAAGGTTCTTGAAACATTGCGGTGTGTTAGATGTCTGATTCCAAGTCTACTTAAGTGAATGAGAGCAGCGTTTAGACGGCTACTTCCTCAGGTCACCTTGAGCCAAGATGATTCCTGTAGAAGTTGTGCAGTGAACAAGTGGCTCTTGTGAAATGTGAGCTGGAGAGAAAATGGCTCTAATTTAATGTGAAACCATGTGCTTCCCATTTAACTAAAATGGCGTTTTGTTTTAGTTCCTGTTAAATGTAGCGTTGCCGGACTACTCACTATGTGCCATAAACAATGGCTCCGTGTTTTATGATGAGACGAAGTAGCATGATGAAAAACAGTGTCCGAAAATGAATCTAATGTGAACCTTTTCCTGATTTCTGAATGGACCTTTTGTGCTTGGTTGCTCCTTTGATACATTTTTGGGTATAATTCCACAGATGTGCTCTTAAAATTGATAAATGAGTTAATCCCAAGGAAAGTTTTTCTGCTTAATAATTTTCATGTGCCTTCAAGGCCTGCAGTGACTCATCACTGTGGTGGAACATAACAACATTAGCCTTATTCCAAACTGCATGAGAAGCATCCTCGATTGCAAAACATTAATAAAAGATAAATAAAATCTTTATTTTATTATGTAGTAAGTGGTCACATTTATCTGAAATACTGTATATATTTGAGATTTATTTTGGCGAGCTAACAACCAAATGAACTGGCTTGTGAATAAAGAAAAGGAACGTTAAATCTCGACATGTCCCAGTATTTACTCTGTCAATGAGATAAACGTTTTGTTTTCTCGCTGGTTTCCTGCTGAAATCAATTGACAAAAAACAACTTTTTGTGCCACTTGTTATGCACATGTGACTAAGCCAACTCACACCCTACATTGAACACAACTATTCCAACCGCATGACCCTTGCGACAGGTTAATGCCTCGGCCATCTGTTGTAGTCATGTCTGCCAGCGGTGAAAAACATAGTACGAGAACTTGTTTTAACGTCTGTCTTTGTTTAGGTTGTTTTAACAAAAAGTGATGGATGATCCACCAAACAGATCAGTCTGGTGTTACTCATGGAAACCAGCTAATGATAAGTTAGAGATAGTAACTAAACATTAGTAGTGCTACTTATCAGTTATACTAGTGGTATCTGTTTATTGAAGCTTGGAAAGAAGAGCAAAGGGGACGTTTTCTTTGTTAGTGGTTAACGCTGTAAAAATAAAGGCCTTTATTTTATTCTTCAATAGTTGTAATACCTTTAGCCATTAGCAAAATGAATTAGCATTTTAAACAATACTACTATTAATGTAATGTATAGTATAGAGCCCTACATATGGAGTGAAAAGAGGGATTTGATGAAAGTTCCTAAGAAGTTCATTTATTGTCAAAGAAAACATTAGTCTGAGAAAATGTATTTTATGCCGACTTTAGCTTTTACCTTGTGGGTAAATTAAGCGTTTTGTTATTTCTGGATGTGCGTGGTAGTGTAGATGTGTATAGCTAATGCAGAGGATGGCAGAATATTAAGTTACAGAGCTGTTTTCTTCATTTAAGCTTTAATTGGCAGACTTGTCAGAAAGGTATTTCCATGGATTCATGGCTGTTAGGGTGTGCCTTTGTGAAACCCAGTTGCTTGGAATCAGTGGTTCTTTGTTGGCCGACGAGTTGAAAATGGGCGCAACTGACCCCCGGTCGTAAGACGGAGTCTGTGGAGTTGTAATCCTGACTCAAGGTCTCAGACAGAGTTGGGGTTTTACCATCAAAGGTCAGAGCATGTGCTCTCAAACACCGTTGCTTCTGTATAACATGACCCCTAACATTTAAACAAGGCAAATCAGCCCCTTGTAGGCTCATTAGGTGATTATCCCCCACCATGTAATTTCACACAGGAAACGCCATCTTACCCAAGAGAAACTGCATTGTCCATTTAACAAGGTTTTAAACCTTGGCAAATTGTCACATTTCTCAACATTCAGTTCAGCTGTTTATTGTCTGGTTGCTCACACAGAGGTAACACTGTGGCAATGTTTGCATCCCCTAACATGTATAGTGTTTATTGCAGGCATGGGCAAACTAAGGCCTGGGGGCTGAATGTGGTCCGTTGAGCTTTTTAATATGGCCCTCCAACCTGTTTAAATTAAATAATTTATTTATATTATCATTATACTTCTGCCTTTTCCCTGCAATGCCTGTTTCCCCAGTAGATGACAACATCCAAGCTAAAATTTAGCATTTTAGTATTTATACAAGACTTTTTATGCCGTTTATCTTAGTTTAAACCAATGCTGCATCTTTATGGTCTTGACTCGTCCGATTTTAGGACAACTTTTGTTCCACATCTCAAAAACTTTGCCCACATCTGGTTTATTGTCTTAGTACTAAAGGCAATAAGAGAAGTCTACGTGAATCTAAAACAAAATATCACCTAGTTAGTTCTCATCAGCTGATCTAACCTCACTTTACCTTTGTGTGAAATGCAAACAAAACCTTTGTTAGTTTGCAAAAACTTTTCCTAATATTTAAGACTCGTCTAGACTATCAACAACATAATTCTCGGTGCGGCAGAGATAATTTACGAAGCAACTACGCACAGACTGCTCGCATAAATCCATGACAAGCTTGATCCCTAACAATCCGTTGCTCTCCGCCTGTCAACAGGCAACTTCAATAACGGGCAGCCTTTCAGCACAGAGGTGTGAGACGGGTGGAAGGCAGAAGAACAGGTTTCTGGTGATAAATGGCAGGCCCAGTTTGGAGAGTGTCTCCTTTCTGACAGAGGATCAGGCTTTGTCTTGAAATGTGAGCTCCCTGACTGCAGCCACTGCCAGCTTCTCAGGGGCTCTGGATTTAACAGGGCAGAAAGAGAGGGCTGCTGTATAGAGAGGCAGATTTATGTTACAGGGGATGCCTGGAGGTAACAGGGAGGGATAAAAAGATTTGAGTCGCTGTTGCTGTCAGTTAAAGGGAATTACCATTCAATTAGATGTCTGGTCGATGATATTTCAAGGAGTGTGTTTCGACACGAAGCACAGCCCCCCGGCCCAATAAGATTTGCATGGAATTGTTCTCTCTGGCCGACGTTGACCACCGCCATGTATGGCAACAGTGATATAAACTTATTATAATTTAAGAGGCAACATTTTTATTCTTCTACTAGAGCGAGCAAGTGAACTGTGACCCAAAGACCTACTTGATCACAGTCTAAGAAAATAATGGATTCAATTACGTGGAATTGCAGAACTTCTCAATTATACGTATTTTTCAAGGATACTTAACTTGATGGCATCTTAAGCGCATAGATCAGCCATAGAGCAATTTCTTGTCTGGTTTCATGTCTACTTAATAGGTCTTTAACGCTAATACTCAGTCAGATAATCCTCACATTATCACATTAAATGAAATGGTCGCCCCAGACCACACCACAACCCCCGAGTGCTAAAAGTCCTCATTTAAGTTTGTGTAAGGCAGTTCTTCAAATCTTGAATGAGTTATGAAACACTACATGTCTCAACTAATAGTAGTGTGTGAAAAATAAGTAAAAGACATTAAAATAAAAATATTACTTTTGCGTCATAGCCTCTAGAAACTTCAAAAACCAAGAAGGAAGTTTTTATATTCACATTATTTATCTTGTAAATGAAAACTTGTAGATATTGGCAGTACAATCCTGGAAAAAGGACTTTTTGCCAACAGAATGATTTGATTTGGGGGATTGGGAAATGGGTTTTTACTTGATAAGGTTCAGTGAATTTCAATGTAGGACTTAGATAACCAAGACAAACATCTAAGACCTTTTTTCATATAAAATACATGTGTAGCCCATAATCTAAACCTTTAATTAGAATGCGTGGCACCTCTTGTATTTTCCAGTCAGAAATTTTGAATTGCTTATTGTCAAAGATTGAGAGAATTGTTGGGCCTCAAATGAGTGGTTATCACTTTAATTTATGACTATGGTGCTTTGTCTGGGAGACTGCCGTCTCTTTCTGCAGAAAGTCCCCTTTAAATACACTTGACTAATAGACAGAGGAGAGAAATTAGAGGGTCGACAGGATGTCTCTCTTTTTTTTTCTTTCATTCTATTATTGTATGTTTTGGAAAAACCTGGAAATCCCGGAGTAACAAGAGTGGTATATGTCAATGTAGATTTGTTCCTCTTCCACATATAGATGTTGAGCTTTGGGCGCATGGTTTCTAAGAAGATAGTATGAGGTCAACAGCAAACCCCAAATCCATGTTCCTATATTTAACTGTGCTTCCAGGGAATCCTGGCTGTTGTGTATCTTTAGAACCGGTTTTTACCTGTTTGGGCTCATTTCGCCCCCAAGAATACACACTGTCTCTGGTGTCTTTTGGTCTAATGTGAGTTCACTTAATTAAATCCAGGTCGTAAATTCAGTTGTGGAGCCACTTCTGCAGAAACAAAGGTACAAACGTCCATTTTCATGCATCACAGTTCCGATAAATACACGCAGATGTTTGTGTTGTTTCTTAATGCTTATGGGCAGTTGGTTAATACCGGTTCAATTTGAAGTGCGTCCTGGAAAATCTGGACAAGCCTCTTTATTTACTTAAAATATTTATCCTTGCACATCATCTAAACACAGGCAAATTAAAACACTTAACCTGTAGCTTTTACAGCCGAGGGGTCTGAGAAAGCTGTGGGAGAATCAGACAATGTTTGTGTCAACTCATTCCTGCCTGTGGGAGTGTGGTTTCCCAGACTTGCTAATGTTTTCTGTGGGGCCAGAGTTAGAATACACACTGTAAGTGCTTTAAAAGTCTTTGATCAGTCACAGAGACCAACAGCGAGTCGGCAGGACGTCAACAACCCCCGTGGAACTTGACTCACCTGGGCCTTTAAAGAATTAAAATCTGTGAATCATTGAAATGAATCACACAGACACTGAAGTATTGGTACAGAATGGCAACAACAGAAATCTTCCGTCTGTAATGCTGTTTATATTTAACAATAATGGAAAATAGTTTCATTAACAGTGTTAAATACACTTATATTGACCTATAAAACTTTTTCAGATTACTTTTTACAGTATATACCAAATCAGAAAGGAATAAAAGGAGCAAAAAAGGGACAGTTTGTGGCCGTGTGGCTAAGGAAGCAGACTTGGGTCTCCAAGGCCCCCGGTTCGATCCACTGAGGTGTCCTGAGCAGGGTATCGTCCCCACATTCAGCTCCCCGGGCGCTCTAAAGCTGCCCACTGTTCTCTTTGGTGAGGGGTTAGATACAGAGGTGACATTTCGTTGTGTGCTGTGGTGTGGTGTGAATCACATTGTTACAATAACACACACAAAAAAAAGAATTTAATCATTAATCTTTTTCATCTTCCTGTAATTTCTCTCTTTTTTTAGTTAAAATACCAACATCACTAGTCCAGCACCAGTAGCACCTGGTCTCCTGTAACTAATTTCTTCAGACAATCACTCATACATATTTTTCTCCATTGTAGGAACAGTCTTACAGCCAATGAATTGATGCAGGTCGACTGGTGTTGATGAGAGAAAACGTCACCTATTAAACAGTGTTGTGATATTGACTTCCTTGACCACAGTCTTTATTGCCCCATCACCTCTACTGCATGTTTAGTATTTCAATACTTAAATAATACATCACAATATACTACTACTGCTACCAGCCATGCTTAAAATATATTGCTATGTGTTGTAATGTGAACTTTGTTTGATTCATCCAGCTCAAGTGTATTAAATGTATACTACAGTTAATACATAAATCATTAGACCAATTCAGGTTGTTTTCTGTCAATGGAATTTTGGCCTTGTCAACATATCGTTCAAAACAAAGGCTTTTCACTGTTACTCTGAAGGGATAATACCTCTAAAATTACACCCTTAAAACACATCGAACAGATCTGTGTTGCTGCTATTTAGACTGACTGTTGGCTTCACGCTGACTCGTAGGTCTTCTGTTACACTGTCACTTGCGGTGTTGCCTTGTTGGCATGCATGGACTTCACTTTCACGCTCCAGTCTGTACCTGTCACTCTGGCACTTTGATGAACGGCAGTGACGTTAGAAGGGATGAAGGGAACTTTTTTATTGGTCGATGATGACACCAGTGGAATGAGTGGAATTATCTTTGGCACGGCCCTTCATCAGGTGTAGCTACATAGTGAATTATGCCAAACGAACACACAGTAATATTCTCATCCAAATTGTAGGAACTGCAGCTGTTATCAACTATTGCAAACGTCAAGGAAAGTATAAAAGCTCTCAACCTGCTGTTGCCTGCTAATAGGTGCGGATCTGTTTATGTAATCACACTTTGGCCTAATGTGGGTTGTATGGAACCCCCCCCACCCCCTGAAATTGTTCACAATATGTGTAAAAACTTGTTGAATCTGAATAATGGTTTTCCCCTGTGAAAGCAGAACATAGTTTATATCAAAACTCACTCTCTAGTCTCTACCAGAGAGTGGAGAGCTCATTCATCTTGTTGAGGAGGGGGTTGGCTTTGCTTTGCTGTCACTCTCTCATTGTGGAGCAGAGAAGCGCGCCTCAACACATCTTACTCCAATACAAAGAGTGGCTGTGATGTACATACAAATGAGCTCATAATACTTGCTTTTATCACTGGATTCCTTCTCAGTTTTATCTGGCAAAAAAAACACCCGCTGTGCAATAGTGTGTGTGTGGGGCATCCCTGCATTCACGTGGGATTCATGCACATTATACACATTTTTTTTGGACTTTCCAATGTGTTGTTACTAAATTCCCCCCCTCCACCCCCATTATCTTGTCTGCATCTTCTCTGTTCTTCATTTATTGTTCATTCTTTGGGTGTGAGCTTAAAGAGATCATGTGTGAAGAAGGAAGTAATTAGAGCCATCCAGGCTCCTTAGCTGCTGTCTCACCAGTGTTGTTGTTCGCTTTACCTGCGTTCTCACCATATAATTATTGTTCATTGTAGTTTCTTGCTCTGCAGGAGAGTTGGTGGTGAGTGTATACAATAACCTCCTACAGCGTGGCCACTGGAAATGCTGGTATACCATTGGCTGACATCAGTTTACAAACATGTCTATGTGGTTAATAGTTGGTTGTTGTTTTTTAGTCACAAATAATTAAAAATTGACAACATTTTTCCCAAATAAAAGCATCTGATTCACCTGAAACAGCTACAGTCTGGTCAACATACCAGTCTCCAGTATCAACCCAGCTGCTTATTCACAAGTACCTGATGGGGGAAGTGAGCTCTAATTGCCAAGGGAAATGGGAGGGTCTTACTGGGAGGTATCCTTTGTCACCAAGGCAATTAACTCGGCTGCTTTTATGCGAGGATCTCTTTAAGAAAGAAACATTGTGCTTATCTGTTTTGTGAGCTCTGTGATAGGATCAAGTAGTTTGGATCTGCATTCCCAGGCTCTGCCAGAAAAAAAAAAACAGGTATTTTTGCCTCAAGATGTGTTGAGAACCTACACCCCTGATGGTTCATGGTTGCTGATTTCCAGTTCAGAGAAATAAAAATACAGGAAATAATGATGACAGCAGGCATTATGTTTGCTCTGCTTCTTTGGTTAGAATAAAAGATGAGCCTACAGAGGCCTTCAACTATATTGGTTTACACTGTACTGTGTTTTACCTTGGAGCAGTTAGCACAGAGCCTGAGCTGGCTCTGCAGCCCAGATGTTGCACGGAGCATCTTGAATATCAGGCAGCTTCGAGGCCAGGGAGCTGTTTGAGGGGGTGAATATATTACTGAAAAGTCCTGGCACTCGGCACAAACCGCTGACCAAAGTTGCAAAGCTTTTCCCATCTTTGAAAATGTTAAATTGCGTACGCTGTGCCAGGATGGAGCTGATTCTCAGTGGGGTCACGACAATTATGTCCGACACTAAAACAGGGTTCCTGGAACAATGGTAGGAAGAGGAGGAGATGAGCCGCTGCTCTGTGAAGTTCTGCAGCCAGGCATTTATGATGGCCCTCTGCATGTCTGCTTCTCAGTGGAGTGGAAAGGATGCCATGCAAGGCTGAGGATCCAAGCTGTGCCGGGCCAAGGCATGTGGAGGAAGAGGTGGGATCCAAGAAGAGTGGGGGCCGATGCCCACACCCTGAATGCTACACTGTGAAAGAGAAACTGACAACCACAAAGTTATTTGAGATTTCAGTGAATCATCTCTTCATTTTGTTGCACAAATCCGTCCCCCTGCGTCTCATTACCCCCTTTTCCAACCTCCCCTATGTGAGCGTCATCTCTTTTCAACCTCCTCCAACGAAACTTCTTAAACTCCAGGAAAAAAATTTCATCAGGATTGCATACCCACCTCCTCCTCCTCCTCCTCATCTCCATTTAATTAAAATATCCAAGACGAGAGTGTTTGGGAGTGTCATACAGTTCCATGCTTCATATCTGACCTACTTTTCTAAACCAGTTTACCCTGCAGTTGTTCTGTGGAATATTACATTATAACTCAAGTAAAAATATTTAAGTAACTGGTGGGAAAAAGTTTTATTATTAAAATAGGTGCTATCAATTAAATTGAAAACAAATTAAAATTTAATTATTTGCAATAAATTATCTAGTGGGTTTGATCGACATTCATCACAATGTTACGCCTGTATGTGAATTGACATTTATTTTATGTAAATTTTAAAGCGTATTTCTTCCAAAAAATATGTGATTGGTTAAGTACAAGTGTGCCTTAGACCTACATGCTTCAGCCCGAGCCTTTCCCCTGGCCCTTAAGTTGCTCACTCTTAGCAGAGTTTGACGGTCTGCTGGCTCCACCTATGAATACCTATCATTGTCCGTCTGATTTGAGGGAACTCTAGTGGATGCCGTAGGACACGCTGGCTGGGGTTCAAGAACTCTGCGGGGCCAGAGATTAGCAAAGCATGGCAGGATCCCTGATAACTGACACCCTTCACGCAGGCATCCGAGTCGCTCTCCCAACCCGCTAAAGTGTACAGCCACAAAGACGCCTTTCAGCAGCGGGCACAGTGGCGCTAATCCCCTTACCACAAAGACCTGAGCCACTGATAGCATCTAAATAACTCTTCAGTAAATGTCATTTGGCTGAATTAGCTGTATAGTATCTCCTGGATCTGCCTGCGTTGGTGGGGTTACAGAAATATTTGTACTTGTTGTGATTTCTTTCAATGTCCTCTTGAGTGCAGGCGTTTAATAATCCATGAGGTCACCGTCTAAGAGGGTTTGCTAGTCCATTGCTAGCCCAGAGGATTAGGTTAGTGCAGCCCTGCCACTCAGTTTGCCACATTAATATGTTGCGATTCAAGTGGAATTGAAGCTTCTTACCTTTGTCCCACACTGGGACTACTGCCTTTTAACCCCTGAGGGAGATCATCTCGGCAGGGCAGTGTTTGGCATTTATATTGGATATTGTCATAGATTTCCTTATGCAAAATGGCCTCTGGCTGTTTTCCTGACCGCGGTCTTATACAGGTCATTGCTTGATGTATTGAGGCAAGATGAAAGCTCTCAAACTCAAATTACCTCAGGCCTTTAGTCTGGACAGGTAGGGAAAAACTGCGAAATGTAAAAAAGGACCAAGTAAAACGTCAAGAATCATCCACAGTGTTTTACTGGAGATGTCTTTTTTTTTTTTGTTTTTTTTTCAGAGTCAGTAGTGGCACTACAAATCGAAGGTAACCACTTGAAGTGGCACATAGATGTTAACTACATATAGGTTGTTACTTTATGACTGCAGAGGAAGCCACTACTTTGACACAAAGATGACAGAAAGGATAGAAAAAAGACTATATAAAAACTACAACGCTCTGATTTTACAGTTTATGTCAATTGATTTTTTTTTTTTTTTTCTCAGAAAAAAAATTAAAAACTAGCTTATGTAGGCTGTACTTAGGCAATCACTCGCATTTTCCCTGTCTTTAAAGGTACAACACTGTAACAACACGGCTTCTAGAAGAAAGAAGCGACATTTCATCCGTCAGGAGCTATATATATATCACGTTTTAATTGACCTTTGACCACTAGGGGGGGTTTCTTCTCCCTGAAGGATCACTGTCTTGCTATAGTTACCATAGAAACATCTGTTTTAAGATGCTGTCTGGACAAGGAGAAGGAGGAGGAGTGCCTCACCACTCCCCGAATATTGGTTTATTTCCTGCACACAACCCAATTGATCAGAAACGTCTGTAGTTCGATTTTGGATGGTTTGATTTTCTGCATTTATAAGTATAATTAACATATGTTTAATTTGACACACCTATTGCTGAAGGAGACTGCTGTCCTCACATTTAAATTCTTCCCACATTCACTTTTTTTTTTGTAAGCCTATCAGTCCATTACGAGAGCATGTCTGGGTTTCCCTTAGACTAAACCCTGACTGACACCGAGCTGCAGATCAATAACCTCAGCTGAAATTGAGAATGGAAACAAACAACCTGTTTGTAGAGGCCTACACATTTCAAAACATGCCTGAAGCACGGTGTTTTTTATTTTTTTTTTTTTTGCGCATCCTGCCGTTCAACTGAGTTCCGCTTGAAAGGGATAGTTAATGCCCTGCACCGCCTCATCCCCCTCAGAACTTAACATGGGGTTTTTGGCCCAACAGCCCGGTGTTTGGGTTAAGGCCAGATGACAAGTAAAGCCAAAATCTGTTGCTGTTTTTCCAAGTTTGCTTGGACCAGGATCTGAAATTAAACATGCAAATATTCTTCTTTTTTTTTTTTTTTATTGTGTATCATCCATTACTCTTTTGACGTTTCTGGGTGCACCGCCATTGTTCAGTTTTGGAAGAATTTTATTCTGAATGCCAACAGAGGATTTTACACGGTTTGGAAAGCCTTGTATAAGCCATTTCTCCCTAGGTCTGGAGTCTGTAGTCTCCACTGATGTTGGAAGGGCAGAGTGTCTTTTTGTTCAGCCGATTGACAGGCAGTGTGAGAGAGTAGGGTTGCTTGACCGCAAGGACCTTTTCACAACTGTCTCAGATTTATCAGTCAGCTCCCTGTTTTTGAAGCTATTCATATGAACACACAACAGTAAATCTAAAGAGAGACTTTTACTACTGTATCCGGTACGACTACTATTACTACTAAAGCTGACGTACTTTAAATAAAAAAGCTGTAAAGGAAGTGAACGCAGGTTAGTAAGTATTACAGGCTAGTTTAACTGAAATATCATTTGAAGATGATTGAGATACTATCATCTACACTCATTGCAAGTATTTTTACATTATGTAATGGAACCGTTTTGAAGAAATTTCCTCTTCAGCTGTTTGCCTACAGTGATATCTTGGCACAGTTTTTACACCATATGCCCTTCTGTGACATAACTCTCCCCAATTTGTCTTGGCTTCAAACTGGCACAATGGGTCATGCAGACTCATACTTTAACAGTGGTGACCAGGGGAAATACCAGCATGAGGTTTAATTGCTATTTTCACTTCTCAGAAAAGGCAACACTTATTAGGTCAGTTGTTTTCAGTAAAACATCTTAGAGAGTAGATTATGTCACTTCTAGCAAAAGTGATATTAAGTGGCATTAGTAGGAGACAAGGTTACTTTGTGTAGAGCAGGGGTCAAACTCAATTTCATTGAGGGCCAGAATTAAAAACCGGCATAAAGTCAGGGGCCAAACTAAATATATATAGAGAGAAATTAACTGTAAGCGTGCATTTTTTCCCTTTTCTCCAGATATTAAATATTGCTTCTTTCATATGGAAACAGTGAATCTGGATCAGCCAGAGCCTGATGTTATCAACACAAAATTCACACATCAGTGATAATTCGTTGTCTGTCCATATTATTTTAGTGTGAATCTTACTATATAGAACAAATTGTATGTATTCTAACAAAAACATATATATATATATATATATATATATATATAGTGTACAAGAGTGTATATACATACATATATATATATATACTCTTGTCCGTGTAACAGCACCTCGCCCTAAGACTGAGAGTACTGGCGGAAACAGAACACACACCCCGCTGGCTCTCTTTCTCCCCCTAATCCTCTAATAGATGGACCACTGTGTCTATTTTACAGGCAATAGAGCAATGAGTTCTAAGCACACCACTGAGGGGTTATAAGGAGGGCAAGACATCTAGCAAGGTGACAGGGGTCGGACTGGAGAGTGAAATATTAGATCCACCTCTCACAGCACTGTGAGATGTAGTTGGTGAGGTCTCTGTGATCTCTTTACAGTGTAAGTCAAGCTTTAGTAAAAGTGAATTTTAGTAAAAGTAAAAGTAGTAAAAGTGAATTTTATAAGGTAAGAGAGGTTTGATAAATAGTGTGGAGTGTGTTATTTTATGGATAAATTTTATGGGTGAGAAACCAAGAAATATTCACAGTCCTGAACTGCTCCCTGTAGGATATGAGCATCACCCTAAGGCTGAACCCATAAGACCGCTGCATCTGAGACTTATCGATGAATGAACTTTTTTTTTTTTTTTTTTCTTCCCCTATTGTTCTGGGAAAATAGAAATGAAAGAACTGAAAAGAAATTGATTCATTCTCACATAAGGCTTGATTTATCCATTCTAGTGCTTTGTCTACATACACAGCCTAAATGTACTAGGAGGCATCTCACTGGGAGGGCCACATTTTATGAGAAACATAAGGAAAGGGGGGGCACAAATATGTTTATGTGTGTGCAGAATAGTAGTCAATAAATTTAAATAATGATGCTGCAAGAGAAAAAAATAAAGTTTGTCTATGTTGTTGTAACTAAGCCCTTACTTACAGTGTTCTTCTCTCTCTCCTCATATCTCCTTGGATTTATCTGATGTGGCCATTCCTCATCAAAGGTAAGCTTCAATACATTACATATTACGTTTTGTTTAGCATTCACGTTCACATCAGGGGGTGTGGCCAAATTAATTATGTGACTGCTAGTTTCCAATTTCCTGCCCAAAGACTTATCCTCAGTTGCCATTCTGAAGCCACCAATCAGCAAAGGGATATGTTTCAAATATATTATTGAAAGTCATAAAGAACATCTGCCATTTTAATTGCTCTGTTTTTAATTAGACTGATTTACACCGTGTCGGCTGCTGGTTTCAACCTAATGGTCTTAACAGAACCAGAGATGACACTGTAGAGTCACAGTGTCATTCAGATTCTGGTCTGATTCACATCTGGTTTTCTGGTGGAGTCGACATTATGACTAGAATCACCGGGAATCGAGTTAAGACTTGTTGCAGGTCTTCCAAGTCACATTTCTCAGATGTCTGTTTGTTTAGAATTACACTTTATGTTTTCTGTAGAATTTAATGAATATATTAGGATTTATGAATGCAATTTTGTACATCCTGGTTCCATCCAACTGTGAAAGTACCATACGAATAATAGTTTTATTGAAAAGGGCTACTTATTGCAATACTCTTTCCTTACATGGCTTTGACCAAAATTGAAAAAAAAAAAAAACAAGAGTATCCTAATAGGTACAGACAGTTGGTAGACGACTGCAAGAATGTATTTTTGGACCCTGAGACAGACAGCGGAACTCTGTCAGTTAACAGCATTGTCTGACAATGCTTAGCAACTAGAGGGGCTCAAAAAAAAGTCATGTAGGACACCGGCTTTTCACACAGGTAATTGGCTCTAGTGGGATGGGGGCGTCAACACAGCAGGGGACTAAATTCTTTATTCCAGACATGCAGACGCAGAGGCACGCACACACACACACCAGACTCTCCCTCTACAACTTTCTCTTGTCTTTGCTTCCTTCTTACCTTATAAAATACCAAAAGCTTCTGTCAGGCAGCATTCACCCACAGCCAGGCTAGCCAATTAGTGGCCCGAGAGCGTATAATTATTCATCTGTGATGGTGTGCGTGAGAGTGTGTGTTTGTGAGGGTGTCATTTCGTAAGGTCTCGGGGGGCCGCGCCACCTCCTGCTGTGAGGTGTCTCTCCCAGGAGTGTGAGTGACAGGAAGCTCACGGGGAGGTCATTGTATGAGCAAAGCCTCAGTGATTTCCAAGCCTGTTTACGGATAAGAGCAGAGGAAACCCATATTCCGTCATCTTTTTTTGTTTGTTTGTGTGTGTGTGGATGCAAGTCAAGATCAAGTTTTTTTTTTTTTTGTTCTAACTGAGCCCAGAGCACAGAGGGGGAGGGAACTTGACTTGGCTGGTCAGGATGACTGCTGGCCTTGCCGTGGTCTGTAACTCCATACACTGGCATCCTCATTAGACCAGAGCCCTGAGCAGAAACAGACCATCCAGAAGAGAGTACACATCCATTTGATCCTCAGGATATACAAATGGATAGACAATGCATCCACCACAAATAACAGGCCATCCGTGTACAAATCAGAAGCAGGGGAGGAGCTTCAAGGCAAATAAACCGAGTTATTAACATGCAGCAAACACAACCTTCAGTTTGCGTCCTCCTCTATATTTTTCTCATCATATCCCTCCTTCTTGGACTGGCCCTTTATTCTGTCCAAAGTCATTAGGGACATTCATCACGGGCATTTGTTGAACAGATGTAAAAATGGATTCCAGCTGCAAATTTACTTTAAAGTGTTTCCTCTTTGTTCAGCCGGTTGGGTAAGAGACCAAAGCGGTCTGGTCTCTTTTCACAAACACCAAGGTATTGTTCCTGGCGAGGTCAACTGGAGAGACATGTTTAGATTCGGGTATATTTTATTTATGATGTTATTTAATGAGTCCTTACATCTGCTGCCACATAGTTTCGTGGGATGTCATTTATTGGTTGAACTTCCTATCCTTACTTGGATAAGATTCCCTACTTTTACACTGTTAGCCCCTGGATGCCCATCGAACGTGTCAAACCTTCCCAGACACCCGATGAACAGAGCAAACATTCAATTTCCTGTCCAGAGACTGCTAATCTCCAGTTCATGAGAGGCGGCAGGCCTCCAATAATCAGCTTCAAGCTGATGAAACATGTGCTGCCATTTATTTCTTTTGCCAGCGTGATCGTGGACACAGAGCTAGTGTTTGATAAAAGTGTATGTCGAGTTGTAGAATTGTTCACAGATACAATATAATCACCTTGACTGTGTTGAGCTCAACCTGAGTGGGTGGTGTTGCCAAGTAACGGCACCCAAGAGCCGTCGTGAACGTTCACAGTAATTATGTCGGTCTTTTTCAGTGCCTACATAAAATTTCAGCCTGTGTGTGCAGTAATTTGCACGAATGTATCGAGTAAGTTTTTATACGAGGCAATGCGGCAATTTTTTAAAAAGTAGTAAGACAAGGCAATTTTCTTTAAATCAATATCATATATCTATGGTTTTTGTAGTATTCAATATAAGGTTAAATTGGCTACACATCCTTAAACATATTTTTACCCTAAATTTACTGGTAACAGTATAAATGACAAACGTGCGTTTGCACAAATCTGTTGTGAGTAAATTCTAAGGGTCTATTACATCCTTTCTATTACTTAAGGCAGGGGAGTAGAACTCAATTTCACAGTGGGCCACAATAAAAAACTGTCATGAAGTCATGGGGCGGACTAAATATCTATTGAAAAAAATATATGTATTTCCCCTTCTACAGATGTCAAATGCAGGGGCGGTGCAAGGGCCTCTTGGGGCTACTAGCAAGAAATGGCTTGGGCCCCCATTCTATCAGTGCCCTAAGCAAAAAAAAAACCAACTTTTTTGACTATGCCACCTAGTGGCAGAAGCCCCAAGCAACTGCCCGGCGTGCCTGTCTTCCAGTGATTATGTGAAATGTTGATTTTGGGGGACATTGAATCTGGAACAAACGCTTATAGTATTATCAACACATGAGAAATTAAATCTGAAATACAACAACCCTCTGTTTTTTTTTTTTTGTTTTTTTTTTTTTAACAGATCCACAACAAAAATGTTTGTGCTATAACACACTACTACTACAAATCCTACCAGTATATAAGCCCTATATACCAGTGGCCAACTGTAGTATGTATTTGATATGATTTTGCAGGTCAAATATAAACACACTGCGGGCCAGATTTGGCCCCTGGGCCTGAGTTTGTCACCTATGACTTAAGGTGAGGTAGTGAAGAAATATATATTTTAAGCCACAGCCAAAAACTGTGGGCTATACACCTTATTATGGCGATAGTGATTATTATAGTTATTATGGACTTTAGCAACTTTTAGAAATGGATAACTGTCAACTTGTGTTATTTAGTGGTACATTTCACTTATGTCCCACGTACCAGTAAGAAAGACTTTTTGTATTGCATTAGTAAAACTCCAAATCGGTCTTTGATAAGACTCAGAAAAATACTTTAAGTGGTTGCAGACATGCACACTTGGCTTCAGTTAAATGTCTTAGGAAATTTTAACAGTTCATACTGCGAAGCTCTTGTGGTCCCGCTAACACTTGGCACTAAAGTAGGATTTGACGTTTAGTCAGGATTGACAGCTCTAAATATAGTTGTGGCTGCACAGCAAGACACATACAGGCTACATTAGGATCAAAAATATTTGATCTAATTTGACACAGACCACTTGAAAAAAAAAAGGTGTTCAAAGAGATTTCAGAAAATATGGAACAGTCAAAGTCAGAAGGGCTTTGTAGTATATCATCTTGTCGAATAAACAAAATGGAATTGATAAGACGCCATGAAAACAGCAGTGGGTTTTGGAAATGTTATCAGTGCAGGATTGAAAATAACTCCAAATGTGGATATAATGTAATTGAAGACATGTAATAAGATTTATTTTGCTTGATTTTCCTCATGATTCCTAGTTGCGCAGTCTGCCCCAGCCTGGAGTATTTATAGGAAGTCAGCAGGGTACTTGAGACAAATGTTTGCAAAACACAACTGCAAACACAGATTGTTACCATCCAATTAAACCAGGAGACATCAGATGTTGACTGGAATAAGACTAGCAAGGTAGCTTTTAGTAGGGCCTGTAATGAGCTCAAGAGTTAGACATGTTCTGTTGGCTTTATTTAGCTCCAGAAAACATGCTCTATGATTCAGTCCTTTATCAGATGAACTTGTTGGAGATTTGTCTTTGAAAACCTATGCTCTGGGGTTTGGACAGTGATCAAATTCATAAAGTACACACAGTTGCACCTCTGAGGTCTCTAGTCAAAGGGAGCTCTCTTATAACTGCCGAGACTGCAGCTACAGTAGACGTCTGTCCAAAGAAGCTGTGGCAAATTAACCTGTGGTGATCACACTGGGCTCACTTTACAGGACCAGCCAAGCTGAACCATGTAACCTACAGTGCAGACCTCACTGGTCCTGGAAATATCATGGTTGGCAATTTTTGTTTGATTTGCTCTTCGTTGCCAGCAACAACATCTGTGTAAGTTTGCATGAGGATCTAGGGGGACGGAGAGCTTCACAGAGACCATTAGGCAACGCATGGCTTGTTTTTGATTTAAGGAAACTTTATTCCCTATTGTATTGTGTGTTTATGTTGGCGGTCTTATTGCTGTAGATATACAGCACATGGTATAGGATATGGTCCAAGCCATCTTTGTGTTATTGGATTTTATTTAATTATGACTTTGTTGTAGAAGGCAGGAGTTGCTGAGGTTCTTTTTAGGGTTGACCAGGATGGACAGGATCAGGAAGGAGGTCATTAGGGGGACAACAGAGACAGGAGGGTTTAAAGCTAGGTTTAGATGGTTTGGACATGTCCAAAGGAGGGACTGTGATAGAAGAGTGATCCCAAAGATGGAGCTACCAGGTAGGGGACAAAGAGGAGATTGATGGACGCAGTGAGGGAGGACATGGAGTTAGAATTCAGGATACAGAGGACAGGGTCAGATGGACATTGTTGACTCGCTTTGGCAACCCGTGAAAAAGGGACAAGCCAAAAGGAGACGTTGTAGAAGACATATCCTACAGATCAAGTAAAACGTACTGCCAGTTTTGTGCATAGACTTAGCCAAAGAAGAAAAACATGTTGTAATCTTCTCTACCACTGGTGATTGTGCAGATGAATTTTGCAAAAGGGAATCTGGAAGCTCTTAAAAACACATTTTCAAAACAAAGTCTAATGTACTATTAAAGTGTGATGGGAGAGATACAATTCAAAATGCCAGGAAAAGTTGGCTTTAATGGAGTCTTTATTGTTCTCACGGGCCCCATGGAGACTCTGAAAGACTCAGATCAGGTATGGTCGATAATCTTTGCTTCTGTTTGTTTATTAGGAATCTCACTCAAATACCACATCAGGAGCCTTCCACCAAAGGAAGATTGGATTTAGTCTTCCAATTGCTTTTCCCGATGTCAGGCATTAGGTGTCCCTCATAATTTCATAAGCTACAGCACCTTAGTCAAACAGCATCCTGGATTTTCTTTAAATTTCCTATTTCTTTCAACCCTGCTGGGTAGATTGTAGACAAGAGTTCCACCACATTCCTGGTTGGCACTCATGTCTGGACACTGGAGTGTTCCATTCCTTTGCCAGGGCCGTCTGTCAGAAACAGAAGGACACTGGCAGCCAAGAACTTGGCGCCCACCCTTCTGCCGAGCTGGTGAGGAAACCATCATTTATTACCCCTGTTGATGTGAAACCCAGGCCTGTCACTCTAGAGAGGTCCTGTCCAGTGATCGGCCGCGCTCTACAAACTTTCTGTTACAAGTTTGCATGTTTGGCTCCGTGCTGCGAAGGTGTTTTTCTTCTCCAATGTGTGGAATCCATTAGGCGAGCGTCCTCACTGATCATTAAAGGGAGTCAGTGGGTTGGACACCACATTCCAAACCTTCCACTTCTGTTGTATCATATCCCTGTTACAGTAGCTACATCTAGAGGTCTGTAGAAGAGAACCCAACATGTTGGCCCTGGACGTCTGACTCCTACTTGTACCTCAGACTGTATTTGATTTATACATGTTTGACCTGACTGGATACTCCAGCTGACTTGATCTTAAATGTCTGGCCTGTAACACTGGAAAAATCCTGTGCCGTGCGACTCCAGGTGTTAGATATTATTGCTCTCTCATATAAAGTTTGATTCCTACTCCCCCGGTAAGTTTGTACATGTCCCTCTGCAGAGGTTGTTATAGCGTTCGCTATTGTAAACAGTTTGCCGTCGGCTTTCATCTCCCTTGCGTGTGGTGTTGTCTGAAAAACTAAACATATGTCAGAGAAACATTGGTCTTTATTCCCCAACTCCCGCACTTTTCCCTCTAAAAGCATTCTCATTACCGGATTACTGCCGCGTTTTTCAGGACCAAAGAGACAGGAACAAGCCAATCTGACTTATCTGAGCAGAACCTAATCCCTCTTAATCTAATAATTGCTCCCATATTCTTTCTGTCTTGCAACGGCACAGCTGCAAGGGTTGTCTATGGCTCCAGGTCGCTATGCACCATGGGTAATAATACCTGTGGCCCCTTTTCATTGTAAATAGCACCTCTGCAGACGTCGCGAAACCCCTTCCCGTGGACTGGGCGTTGCAGACAAATTGTGTCTCGTCTTATCAGTGCCCCGCCCCCTTTCTCTGCTTCTTTCTCCTCCCTCTTTTTTGGGTCACGTTCTTATCCTCAGTTGTATGGGTTAGATATGCATTAGGCTGCCCTTTTATGAGTGAGTGTTGACAGTAGGTGAGAGCAGGCCACACTCGTGTCTTCATTTTGGTTGGAGCTCGACGGTTATGAAGGCTGGTGCCGAGGGATGTGATGAGTGTAGTGGTTGAGTTGATGAAAGATGTGGTTGATATCTCCTCAGAACCACTCTCTCAGTCTCTTTGAACTGCTAATTTAAGTGAGAGCTTTTAATGTTAGGTATTACATTATGAATGATGTCATTATAACAAACCCTCTAATTACCTGGCAGAATGGACCACTGTTGATAAAACAGTAGCAAATAAAGAAAAGTCTTCATTTAAGTGTAATATGTATGATAGGAAGCTTAAAACAAAAAAATACCTTATTGGAAAGTGATTGTTGATTGAATTATAATATATATATTTTTTAAATATGTAATTTTAATGCGTTTTTGGAAACCAAACATTTTTCTACTAATGTCTGCATAAGTGGTGTTGGTCCACGGAAAAGGGAAGTCTATGGAACGTAGTGCATTCTTGCCAAAAACAACATCAAATTGACCTAAAGACTGGAGAAAGAATCAGAAGAAAATAAGTTTTGTTTTTGTTTGTTTTTTAACATTCCTGCAAAGACGAGACTCAAAGGAAACCTGATGGTGTCAGGATCTTTTTATCTACCATTATAAAATGATCTGTAACATCCCAAAATGTAAATAAATGTCATATTTCTCCCGATAGTACATACTGAACAATGGGTGACTGCAAAAAAAAAAAAAAAAAAAAAGATAAACATTGGGAAAGTCACACACAGTACAATTAAGACTTAAAGAGCTTGTTTTAAATTCAAATAAAAATCCTGTCTTACCCCACTCATATTATTTTATTTGTTTTTCTTGTTATTAAGTTTGCCTAGATACCGCATCGAACCCTTTGTTACTTCACATGCAGTAACTTGTTATCAGGGATGGGATGACGTCTCAAAAGACATGACATAATTGTCTCAAAATGCTATTCAGACTTACTAACTTTTTTTTTTTTCCATGGTAAACTTTGCCGCCATCTTGTAAGCCAGTGTAGCTTGTTACAAATGCAGCAGGAAAGAGGAAGGGAGCGTCTTGAAATAAGATGCCCCCTGCTGTCAGAAGTCAAACGGGGGGGAAATGACATGAAGTGATAGTGATCTCAGGGTGGTTTGTTTAATAAGGCTGCTTCACCTCGAGCACAGGAGCGGCGTCTGACCCGCCACAGTGCAATTACATGGTACAATGGAGTGGAGGATTGAATTAAGGTAGCGGGTGTGCATACCAGTCTCACTGGTAAAAGGGCCACCTACGCCAGACACTGAGAACATGGTTTTCAATTAAAGATATGGGATGAAGACAGCTGAGTTCTATTGATGAGAAAAAAAATCAGTTTCCTGGGTTAGTTTTTGGGACGTATTCAGAAGAGACAGCAGGAAGTCATGTCCTTATTGTTGAAGAAATGACTCTTGCTTCAGTATAAGCCCCGTTCCCTGATTTATGGCTGTGAAGGAGGTTGAACGCGGTGCTGATTCAATCATCATGCTTGACGCAGAAGCCTGACCCGTGTCACATGTTTGAGCCATGACTCATTTGGGAATCCAGAAAACTTAAATTGTCACTATTTTTGCACACAACAACATTTTGAATGGTGACTCTTGGCTTTAAAGCAAGGCACACTTTTCAACAACCATAACACATACTGTGTGTGGGAGACCAGCACATGGCATTGGACTGCAAATTTCCTTTGTGAGAAAGGTCGTGGAAATACATGTTTTTCTTCCACCAGGCTCAACAAGGCTCTATATCAGTCTTAAACTCCAATAAGATGAGGGTCACCACCCACACTATCATTTCACCAATGGGCCGCATCAGCTTTCAGTGTCCATTACATAAGTAAAAAATATAATAAAAAATCAGTTTCCAATTGATTCTGCGTAGTACAACTGAACCAGAAGGAGACTAAGGGTCAAGGTTTTGAGAACTATAGGGTTTACCATAAATATGGAGAACAAATCTATAAAATATTATTATAAATCAAACTTTCACATCAAGGTGGGGACCGCAAAATATCGTTCCACGGGACGCAAATGGCCCACGGGCCGTGATCTTGAGACCCCTGCTCTTTATCTTGGTAATGCCATTTATTTTTGTAAGGTTTGTTTCCTGACTGAACAAATTAATAACCTCAAATTAACAAAGCAAGACTCTAAAAACTCCTCTATAGAATCAACGTCCAGAAAAAAACTCGGTTTCTGAGCAAAGAGCAGATGGACCACCTTCATCTCGATGAGTTTACAAAAGCCCACAGAGTTCAACAATGAGATCAGTGTGCACTCAAGCGAACCGTGGTTCCTGTGATTTCAGTTGTGGTTGTACCTGGTCTAAATACGTCCTGTTCAGTGTCTATGCTGTCAAGCCAAATAAAGCGGTCAGCCCTGGCTGTTAGGGCGTCTTTTTACCTTCATGCTCTGGTGGATTTTCTGTGTAACTCAGGTCAGTGCAACCAAACCACATCTGACACACAGCATTGTTGAAAAAAACTGACCAGGGAATTGGTGGAGCATGACGATGACAACTACCAGAAGAGACTGACGGAGATATCAGTATCTGAGATTAACTTATTAAAAGAAAATCAAGTCATTTGCTAATGTTTATAAAATTTTTTCATGCATTTATATGCAGTTTGCTACAGTTATAATAAATAGAAAAAAAATGTCACGGGGCTCCTGGTCTCTCATAGACTTCAGTCTGCGGCTGCCTCTGTCAGTTCTCACTAAAGCTGTTAATAACAGGCCTGTGACTCTGGCAGTAACTTGTCTGCCTCTGTCTATAAACAACTCTCAGCCGAGCATCAGAATAATGTTTCCTTAAACGCTCTTAAAAAATCCAATAAATAATTGGGTCATTTATCTTCTTTCTTTCTATCTGCATTCTATTCTATTCATTTAAAATACTATTTTATTTTTAAGCCGTTATGTACCAATTCGGTGATGTCTGTGGATTGGGCCACATGAGCCTGACATTCCGAATGATTTTGCCTAAAATGGCCTCATTCTGTTTAGAAAGAAAAGGAGCTGTTGTTAAAAATCTCACAGTCAGTGTGTCAAGAGACTGAGTTAAAAACAAGACAGGAATGTGTGAAAAAAGAATGTTTTTCCTTCCTCTCCTGATCGGCATACTGCTTGTAAAAAAGTTAATTAGGGCATCTGATTGGTTGTCAGTGTGAGTACATTGTGTTTTTACAGTTTAAAGTTGTTTTTCATTCTTTTTTTAGCCAATTCAATAATATTTCAATTATGAAAAAAAAAAACACTATTGTTAAATTGATAAAGATATTTCAGCAAGCCTGGGCAAACTCTTTGACTTGCGGGAAACAGTTGGACCTTGTCCTGAAATTTGACACAAGTACTGAGATAATTTACATTTAAAATGATGAAATGACTTTAGCCTTCTTTATGCCATCTATAGGTGAAATGGTGGCATTGCAGGGAATAGGCAGAGGTATAATAATAATACACACCAAATATATAATTTGGTCACACTACACACACTGAGCTACACACTCAGAATGTAGGTCAATGTACTGATGGCAGATCTATGTTACCCAGGAATAGTCCAAGACAATAAATAAATAAATTTTTACTAAAAAAAATCATAAAAATGTATTCATATAATAAGAACCTTCCAGTGGGCCCACCACCTGTCGGAAGGTTCATAAGGGAGTTGATGCAGTGTGAGTTGGTTGGGAGAAGGTTGTCGCCTTTGCCAGGATTCAAACTCACGCTAGAGAGAGTTAGAGCCAATAACAAACCTTAAAAAAAGTCAAGAAACCTGACTTTATCCTCTAAAAACCTCCAAAGGTTTGACAAATCAGTCCAACGTCTTTGGAGCGGAAAACCTTTGACATTCCCTCAGTGAGTAATCGCAGAGTTCAAGGTGTTGGATTTGCTAACAGGGTATTTTCTTGGGAAACATCTTCACCTTCTCCTACATCGAGACAGTATCTGTGGACAGAGTCATGCTCGGTCATCGTTAAGACAAACCTCAATGTGCAGCCATGTCGAACGCCCCAATCAGAGTATCACGCTCCGTCAACGACGCTCCCTTCTTTGAGACACTGCGGTGTCCTCCCGCCTTCCCTCCCTCCACCCCCACCATGATCTCCTGTCACTCTCAAACATTCGAGAGCAGCTGTTCCACTTGGACATGGTCCACTGAGATGCTGTTAAACCACACACATAGGGGCCATCTGAGCTGCCACAGCAGGGCGCGCCTGGTGCCAAGTAATTGTGTGTGTGTAGATGCTGGTGCCGGTGTGTGCGTGTGCATGTGAAGGCATCTCCCCCTTTAACCTCTTGCTCCATCAGTGTTGTGTGTCATCCCTGGTTGTCGTCAGCCTGCAGCCCTTCTCTCAGGGAGAGTTGGGGAGATAACATTGTGGTGTTCAATGACCTGAGGGAAACACACAGTCTTGATTACACAGTTTTCTCTGATAACATGACACTATCTTAAGTGCGGGTGTTTATCTGAAGGAATTAAGGATCTTATTCATACAGGTACAAGGAGCGTTTGTCCGACGCTGCTTTTAGTTTGAAAATAAGTCACAATTTTTCATATTGCCGAGATGTAGCAACTTGTTATGTAATGGTATTGATAACTGTGTTTGTGTAGATAACGTGATCGCTACAGAGATATAGTCACGAGGAGGTGGGATTTTATGATACTGTAATAAAATCATGGACTGTAGGACGTAGCTGTTTGTTGTGAAGCCATTAGTGAAGTGCAAGGATACAACCGATACAACAAAGACATGTGTTGGACCTTATGGAACAGCACGCCATTAAATTATTTTTTAGGAAGTATACTGTTTGACTCTAATGTGGGAAACTTTAACTTTTGATGCATTTTTGGTCCAGGTTTGGTTGATTTGGATGGTTTACACAGGTAGTTGAGTTTCTCAAGATGCTAAAAACAATTAGATGATCACGGTTGCATGTTTTGTTTTGTTTTTTTCAGACAAAATATGTTTTTTGTTTTTGTTTTTTTTTTTTTTTTTTAGTCTATTGTTTTAGACAAAAGAATAGACTAAAAAACTTAAACTTTTTTGATAACAAAGTTTCAAGTTTAAATCATTATTTTAACTCATTTTAAGCTTTGAATTGTCAACACAACTGTACAAAATTGTTATTACGTGTAGAATAAGAGTACTCGATTGTGAGCATTTGGTTCACTTATCCCTATTTGACTATTTTAAGTAGACAAACCTATAATAAATATATTACAATACTAATTGCATGTTTAATTAATTAAAAATATAATTCGTTTTTTCTATTAATAAATTAATAAAGCATAATCTGTTATAGTTAAATAATTATTAGTAATAATGTAAATTATTTTAACTAAATGTGTTTTTATCCATATGCTGAAAAAAAAGACCCATTATACACCACACTGACACTGTTAAAGCCCATTTTGTTTTAATATAAAATACAATAAGGTCTTAGGAAATAAAATGTTTTTTTTTTTTTTTTTGGGGGGGGGGGG
>JAFBJS010054647.1:13759-31947 GCA_016785265.1 Paraplagusia blochii | reverse complement strand
AAAGAGGAGATTGATGGATGCAGTGAGGGAGGACATGGAGGTAGTTGGAGTCAGAGTAGAAGATACAGAGGACAGGGGGAGATGGAAATTGTTGACTCGCTGTGACAAACCATGAATAAGGGACGAGCTGAAAGAAGAAGAAGAAGAAATTACTAAATCAGTAATCTCCATCATAAATAAGCACCATTATAAAGTAGAAGTTTGACATTAACTTTTGTCTATATTGTCCAAACACTTGGTTTCTAATTCTGTTGTCTGCTGAAACAATATATGCAGTCGTTTACCCCAAAAACTGAGGAGACCCTTTTAGGAGTTTATGTGCAAATCCAATAAATTTGGCAAAATCCAGACATTGTGATTTCTGATTTTAATTTTTGTAGTAAAATCGTATAAGAATCATATATGATATATGACATATGCCAACCATGTTATCAGACATCCCTTGTTATGTGCTATTGATTATCAGGTCACTGTAGGGAAAAAGACTCAGATGTCACAAACTGAAGACAACAGTATTTGTTTTGTTTTTGTTTTTTTATTATTATTTTTAGATCTCTATTAATCCCTGTGGAGTATTCTTTGGGAAATCATGCCTCTGCATTTAACCCATCACCACATTGAGCAGTGTGGGGGGACCATGCTCAGGGCACTTCAATGGTACCTTGGCGATAGAGGGATTTGAACCAGGGTCCTTGAGGACCCAAGTCTGCTCCCTTAACCACTAGACCACCAACTACCCCACTATTTTGCCTTTGTCCTTTGTTTGCCAGGTTTCTTTTTATTATTATTATTATCTAATTCCAATTTAACTATCGACATATATTCCACAACTCAGCTCTACTCATATCCAGATTGTTAGTCCTATTTTTATTTATATATTTTTTCTTATTTAATCAACATTTCACAATTTTCATTTTGTTATGTTTTCTTCTCTTCTGTTTTTCCATTGTTCTTCGTCATTTTACATTCCGTCTCCTTCTGTTGACCTTCTCCTTCCTCCTCCTCCAGATTCTCTCTTCCCTCCTGGATCTCAATCAGAACCGCAGCAAACTGAAGCTGTACATCAGTCACCTGACCTCCCTGTGTCAGGAGCGAGACCCGGTCATACTGCAGGACTTTGCTCCGCCCCCCGCCTATCACCGCTCTGTCCCCGCCTCCTGGCACACGCAGCTGCACAGCATGACACAGGAACAGGTAGGACATGTGTGCATGACTTTTCTGTAGAAAATAAAGTCTCTCTCTCGGTTTGCTTTTACCTCTCTCTTTCTCACACACACTCACGCACACATATGTGTGTAATTGCGATGATGTGCTTGTAGGAGTCAGACACACCAGTCAGCCTGGCAGATTTTTGGCTCTGTGTTTGGACATTATTGAATAGATTTACTCTGGTGGGTCACCTGACGACAAGCAGCTGGCAGACGAAGAAGTGCAGTTTGAGACGTTTTCTTTCACAGGGAGTAAACCCTGCGTCATGTATTTGGCATCTGAACGTCGGTCGGTTCATAAAGAGCACAAGGATGAGAGAGACAGGAGAGGGCTTTTTTTTTTTACTGTTGAAAGACTTGTCATCTGAGTAGGAGAAAGAAAATGGAGAAAGGGAAACAAGGTTATAGATGGTGAAGACTCTTTAAACAAAGACGTAGCGGGATATAAAGTATTTTGACTAAAAAGCATGTTCAGGTGTCGACCAAAGGTTGTTGAGTCAATTTGCTGAAGATGTCCAGTTATTTAGTTGTCATTGTCTTTGCTTTATCATCTGTTTTCTTCTAAATGGTCTCATGAGCCACGCACTTCACACCTGAACTAAAAAAAGACACGACTTTAGAAAAACCACAGAAGACGAAGTGACATGATCATCTGACCAGGGTTGCAATCTTTTATTTTTTAATTTTTAGAACTCTATTAACCCCTGTGAAGTATCCTTTAGGAAATTATGCCCCTGCATTTAACCCATCACCGTAGTGAGCAGGGGGCTGCTGGCTGAGCCAGCACCCGGGGCGCAGTTTAGGGGGACCATGCTCAGGGCACCTCAGCGGTAACTTGGGGGATTCAAACCGGGGTTCTTGCAGACCCAAGTCCGCTTCCTTAACCACTAAGCCACCAACTGCCCCCAATACTTACCATATATGGGAATTAACAGAAATTTATGGGAAAAATAAAACAGGAATTTACACAGCATAAGGTTGTCCCTCATCAGGAAACTTATAAAATAGTTGGGAAAAATGTATTGTAGCTTAATCCTGGCTAAACCAACCAGATAATTTGCAAGTACACTCCTTCACATCGGTCACATGCACTAATGAATGCATCAAAACACAAAACTATTGACACCACACAAGTGAGGCTGTAGATTATATAAAGTCAAGTTTATTTTGTCGTATTATGGAGTAAATATATTTGATCTGTAATTATTAATTAATCAATTCATGTGATGCTGTTTCTGTTGAGTCCTGCAAGGCAGTTTTGCTGTAACCATACTGGGATTCATCCACAGCGTCCTCTCATATGATGGTTAACGCGCTCAAGACCCGCCGTAAAAATTGGAAATCCACAAAGTAGAGCCGAGATAGTAATCAGATTATTTAACGTATATTTTCTCTTTATGAATCGTACCCACACTGTAATCAACCCTGTCCAGACAGTATTACCCTAACCCACACAATTACAGGACAGTAGAGGTGGAGACAAGCACATGCTCACTGTGGAGGTTAGTACTGAGCTGCAGCAGGGACAGACAGTAGTGGAAACACGGCTGGAACCCTGGACACATGTGAATACAGTATCAGGCCTGTGTTAGTGTTAGTAATATTAGGTGGAGTGTGGACCAAGGAGAATGAACGAAGGATGGCGTACTGTCCAAGATGGACAAGCCGTATATGAGGGATGGTCAGAGAACCAAAACAACAAAACTAAAATATTTACAGCTATGTTTGTATGTGATCCAACATTCCCCAGCTTATCTCCCATTGAAAGTTTCTGGAAATTTACCGAAATTTTTTTGCCCCCTTGATACCCTACTTCCGATAGTAAACTCCTGGAGTCCCAACCAGACTTTGGCCTTCATATGTCACCAAATTTTTCAGGTTCATCCTCCCAGAATGCTGGCTGCTCCTTCTTCAGTTTTGTTCAGATTTCTACATGTCAATTTTTAGAGAGAACCAGAAAACACTTTTTCAAAATCTGGATATAACTCTGGAATTTTTCCTGGTTTTCTGATGACAAGTTACTCATGGATCTGACTGACTCAGACACAAACAAGACTCAATTATAGCAGAAAATTATATATATTTTTTTTTCCAAATTTGTAGTTATCTGTCAATGCAGTGAGCTCTAATGTTTATATTTTTTCCACTTGAATTTTTACTATTTTTATTGACTCATTAACTTTTCTTCCTTTTTTCATTGTTAGTGTAATTTTTATTGGTATATTTATCTATATTTAACCTTTTTTTTCATTCAGGGTTTTTACTCTATAGGCAAAATTTAGAACGCACATAAAGAGACTGAAAAAAGACAACTTTTAGTGGAAGTTAAAGCCATTACTCTGTTTGGCTGCAGCTCTCTCTTTTAGATACTTAATACTGTGTACATTCAATTAGATTTTCCCTGCTGCCGTCTCTTTGTTGCTCTTCCTCTCTCTCTGTCCTTCCCTCCACATTGAAAACATATCAGCCGAGGACTGCTCCATGTGGTATACATTGAACTATGGTAACTCTAGACCCACACATAGTCAGAGTAATGTGACAGAGTGTGTGGTTAGGCTACAGCAGGACTCCTTTCCTGGTCAAAGCCCTATTGTGCACCATGGCACCAGTTGCCTGGGATGCGGTGCCGCACGGTTCGGTGTCACTTTGGATAAAGTGTGAATTAAGCTGTCGTTTTTCATGGTGTACATTAAAGTCACAGAGAAATGATCCGCGCGACGTCGGCCGACGGACAATTACAACGCGTATTTTTCATCATCAGTCCGTATCCCCGAAAGAAAATGCAGACAGTGCTCTGCGGTTCGCAGGGAAAACATTCCCTGAATCGAAGCTGATTTTGTGCGCAGCTGTGAAAGCTTATCTAACAAGATTGAACGCTCTTTGTCAGCCAGCGGAAAAGCCTGCAGTATTTTATCCTTGCCTTGTATTTATTAAAACATCCAAGATCACTGAAAACATTTGCACCGAAACGCAGCCGCAACCACATCCAAGTCAAATTTACAGCACTGGCTGACAGTGTACTGTACTGGTTCATCTGACCACAAATCACCTACGCTTCACTTTAGCGCCGACCTTTTTCGTGGCACGCCGTAATGTTTTGAATTTTTCGGTTGATTTTCTTGTTTTCTGCACATTTGTTTCCCTGCATGGGTTGAAACCGACTCAGCCATTACAGAAAACATGGCGTCTGCCATTACTGTTGAGGTTATCCCTGCACGGAATAATCCAATGGTAATGTATCCTCTTACTCGGGATTTGGCAGGGTCTCTCATTATTCTCCATATGGCTCCTTCCAAATTGACTGGTGCGCAATTTCTCATCGCCGCCACCTCTATGTTGGAAGCACAGCTCTGCATGACTTCAATTACAGAGACACATGGAACATTTCAGACAATAACAAAAATTCAATTCCATTCAAACAACTTCATTAGTCCCATGAGAAGAAATTAAACAAGAGCAGCGCGGTGACACGGAAAAACAGAAAAACAAAGCACAGCCAGCCAGGTAACATGCAGCAGGAGCTATTACAGAAACATAAAATGTCAGAAAACATATTTAAATAACACTATAAAAATACATTTGTACAAAGGGCATTAAAACTCCATAAAAGGCCAGGTTGTTGTTTTCATTTGTGGTTTACCCACAATGACATGCTAGCATTGTCTCTTGTTTGTAAACCTCGTTTAAAAAAATCACACTGTGTTGTGATTGGTTCAGACTTTGTGAATATGAAATATATAACAATATAATCGAGGTTTTCTATTCATTCATCTTCATCCTCTTGTCTGCTATCGGGTCACAAGGGCAGCAGTCTCCACGACTGCAACCCAAATCACACTGCAACGCACTGTGAGCCTTCCTGTGGGTGATAAGCGGGGATGATGTTATGCTCCGAACTCCTTGTGGCAGATTGTGGATTGCAACCTGAAGTCTTACGAGCCCAAGTCTGCTCCCTTAACTGCTGGGCTGCTATTTTATATCATGGTTAAAACAATGGGTAACCAATGAACCAAGATGGGGACAGAGAGACAGATGGAGGACTGTCTCTCCTCTGGGACTGGATTTAGATATTAAAAGAGAGAGAGTGATTGTAAAGAAAATAGAGCAAGAAAGCAACAGGTAAAATGAATAAGTGAGAGACATTGAGTGACACAATGCAACATAATATTTAGTGGATAATGGAGCTCAGTTGTGCACTTGTTGTTTCACAAGGAGCATCTTACAAAAGTTGGAAAACTTGTATGTTAGGAAATTCATATCTAGGCCTCCCGCTGTATCACTGTTAGATCTATGTTCATCCATGCATTCAACTCCTTCTGCTTATATGTTGCTGGTTCGAAGGGGCAACAGTCTCCACGACTGCCACCCAAATCACACCATACTGCAATCCTTCCTGTGGGTGGTGAGTCAGTTAGAACATTGAAACCTAAAGCCTTGTTGACCCAAATGCGCTTCCTTAATCGCTAGGCCACCACTGGCGCCCCTATCACAAGTGAAATTTTCTTCTTATCACAAAAAAAATCATGTAAACATTGCTAATTCTTATCTTGGAGAACTTGTACTTAGCGTCCCAAAGTGAAGTACTAATGCCAGAAAAACGTTCCCTCACTAACACTCATTATTCCTTCATTTAGCCCAGAACTGTTCTCCTTCTTTCTACATTCAAATTTAAAAGTACTGATGTAGGGGATTACTCCATTATTTCTGAGTAGAATAGTACTCAGTGGAGAACATTCTCGTTGTCTCGCCCCAATAGTCCACTTACCGTCGAGTACTGAACCAAAGCCAACTCCTTACTCTGGCCGTTATCTGAATTCAAACAAAGTTTAATTGGCTTCTTTTTTGGCTGGTACTCAGTAACTACAGAAACTGCTTTTAATTAAAACTCCTTCAATGGGTTCCACACAATGGTTCTGAAAAGTAAAGAAACGGAGACGTTGCTGAAAACACAAAAACGTCCTTGATGGAGGTTGAAAAAAAACCCAAACCTTGAGAAACAGTCAGGTGAAAAAATCACTGCCTTCCTTTTTTCTCTGAAACTCAGAGGATTTAGTGAAAATCATTTCTCTCTTAACATTCTTTAATCCTCTTCATCACATCTGCCAACACTTTTTGATTCCTCCTATTTCATCTGGACTTTTTTTTTGTCCTTCAAAAGTCGCTCCTCCTTTCACCTAACAGTTCTTTCAAAGTGTCTCCATCACATCTACTCCTCACTCTCACCTTCTCCGTGTCGGCGTAGGTGTGACGGCCAGTCAGCTTTCCAAATCCTCACTACATAGATTTCTGCTGCGTTTCCCGGTGATGGTTTTTCCCATGAAAAACATCACACTTGGACTGATTTTCTCCTCTATTTTCGCTTTCTGGGTCCAAATCCACCCATGCTACGGCACTGCCACTTGGCGCCATGTGTCTGCTTCAGACCCCGACCCTACACACACAGACACACACAGACACACACACACATCCTGCCAGTCTTTTACTCAAGCCAATAGTTCTCCTTTTCCTTCGTGTGTCACCATCACCCTGACTGACCCTCTGAATACACACACACACACACACTTAGATCCCCTCCAGACCACCATGTTCCAGTTGTGCCAGCTCCTCTGCTCTTTAACTGCTTGGCAGGCTGTAAAGTCAGTAGGGGGCGCACCAAAATAGCATGTAAAACACACACAGGAATCTACATAGAATATATGACGCAGCGGCGGTGGCGGTGAGTGAGTGAGTGAGTGTTCACCAGAGCCTCACTTCACTCCGTCACTTCATTGACGCGGTGTCCGATGTCTGACTGTTCTGGTGACCTGGAGCAGTAGCTGCAGTTCTGGCTCACACCACAGGAAAAGGGTGGCGGGTGAGAATTTGATTAGTAAACCTCCCCCTTGAGACATAAGTTGTTGCACTGGTGACTGACAGATAAAGGAAAATAAAAAATATAAGTTCCTTTCTGTATCGTGGTGCAGGCTTTGGTGCAGGTTTTGCAATATCTTAAATGTATTTTTTGATGTCATGCATGTTTTTGCAGCACACATATATATGAAAAACCACTGGTTTTGGGTTGGAATCCATCAGCTGTAAGGTGGTCCACTGAGCATGACACCATCGCATCCCCACCCACTGCTCCCCAGGCGCTCAAAGCTGCCCACTGTTCACTTTAGTGACGGCTTAAAAACTAATTTCCCATATTTTCACTATCTTTATTTTAACATAAGAACACATAACCTAATTAGATAGAGATTTGTGAAAGTTTAGTAAATAGTAATATATAACAGTGCCAGTGTTATGGATGAAATGTCACCTCCTCATTTAACCCATCACCAAAGTGAACAGTGGGCAGGGGAGCCTGGGGAGCAGTGGGCATCGCGTCCCCAGTTCCTTAAGCACTAGACCACCATTGCCCCACCGGTCAATGACTTAGTTCATTTGTGCCATTGTTGCTACTTTGCTAGTGTTGTCTACCATTACCTCTTCCTTTTGCGATCTTCTCCAAACCTATTGTCTTTATTATCTTTGGACAGTGATGGATAAGGACCATTGAAATACCCCAACATTGTAGCATGTAGCTAACATGTAATGGTAACCATCTCAATCTGGCTTTTTCTCCAATCCTTTCAGAATACATATATAAATAGCTATTATATAAAATTTCCATGTATAAGAAACTTATTTTTATGTTCTCAATATTTTGTAAATATAAATTGTTTTTCTTTATCTGTGTCTCAATGTGTCCATTGCATTTTTTTTACTAATCAATGGCAATTTAATATAAAAAAAAAACATATTAAAATGGCTTCTGAATGAAAATTGCTTTCAACTGGAGACAATCGTGTTTTCTCAGCTCTGTTGTTAACTGACCCGCGGGTAGCTGTCTGACCAGGTCGGACCTTGGTCACTAACTACCTTATGTAGAGCCAGGATGATGTCACCCTCATGACAACTTCAAAATGGCAACTGTGTAAATCTAAAGTTGTTGACAGTTTTCCCACAGAACACTCATTGATTTCTGAGCCCAGTTAACTGTACCTGACCTGGTGTTTTGATTGGTCAGGACACGGCTTTAGTGGGATTGTGTCACTCCTTCCACCACTCGTGGATCTGGTCTTCGTTGTGCACTGTATACGAGGTTCTGTAATGGTCCCGGTGGAGTTGGTTGAACAGCACAGCTAGTCCAGTTAGAGAAATGTCATTTTTCAAAAGTGTGTTTGTTTCCATTTCTTTCTTCAAATTGAGCTGAACTATAAAAGTCAAAATGACTCCAATAGTGAGGTTTCTGAGCTTTGGTCATAGTAATAACCTTTACAGCTCAGTGATGTCTTTAATGAGCACTGAACAGAACTGGCATCGCAACACAACACACACACACACACACACACACACACACAGGAGGAAGTTCCTCGTCTTTCTTGTTGGCTGTCAGTGAATAAACCCATCTTCACTGATTTGCACGTTCCATTGTGGAAAACCTGTTCAAAATCATTTCATTGTAAACGCAAACACACATACGTGCGGCTCCGACAGCCTTCTCCAGTGTTCTTGGCCGAGTCCCGATCCCTACAGCGCCGCTCTTATGAAACCAGTATAAATCGTCGGCCCGTCGCTCTACTGTGTCTGCGAAAAAAGTGAAACGGCTCCCAGTGAGTGACTGCGAGTGTGCGAGAGCCAAGTCAAACTGGAGGAAACCTCAGTGAAAGCTGAGCTCACATATTTACAGCTCGACATGTCAGTGTAATGAAGGAAAATACCACACAATTACAGACTTCAAATGTCATTGTTGTTACAGTGTAATCTCCAAATGCGAGGCTTCTCAGAGGGGAGAAATTGGTCGATGCGTTACTTCGTTTCATTTTTGGCCTTATTTGCATGTGTTTTTGCAAACTTGATTTTTCTTCCAGAGAAAGGACTACTGTTAGTGTAAGGCAAAAACACAACTTGTGTGCAGCTACTGCTGCTGCTGCTGCTGTTTTTCAAACTGCTTCAAAACTCCAATGTGTCAACTCTGCTAGATTGCCTTTTCTTCAAACCTAATATGAATTATTCTCCCCATTAATAGCAATATTTTTTACATTTCAGCAATATATTCAATATTGTTTCTCTAGTCTTTATTGACTTTATGCAGTATTTGCTCAAGGCTGTACAATAACAAGTAATAACACGTAAATGCTGTGAAGGCACAGAGGCATTTTTTTCAAGCCTTTCGTCTTGAAGTGTTCGTACATGTACGTAAATATTGTAATAAGTATTGCATCTTCTTCGCACTTTTTTGCTGTTGGCGCTCTTGAACAGTTCGCCCTGTAATAGACGAGGAATCACTGTAATAATAACAACACATATGCATACACATACATACAGTACATTTATGTAAATATATACACAGATATGTCTTCTTCTTCTCCTTTGTATCTTTTTCAGGGGTTGCTACAGCGACCCCAGTCAACATTTTCCATCTCCTCCTGTTCTCTGTATCTTCTACTCTGACTCCAACTACCTCCATGTCCTCCCTCACTGCATCCATCAATCTTCTCTTTGTCTCCTACCTGGTAGCTCCATCTCTAGGATCATTCTTCTACCAATGTATCCACTGTCCCTCCTCTAAACATGTTCAAACCATCTCAGTCTGGCATCTGTAAATGTTTGTTTTTCTTTATCTGTGTCTCAAAGTTTCTGGACCCTTGCATATTTTTTACTAATTTATGGCAATTTACCACAAAAAACATATTATTACTCAGCAAACGCTGCCATAGAAAAGCAACATGTTTGGTAGAACTACAGATCCTACAGAAAGAAAGAGAAAGTCTAGTTACTTGCTGACCGCAGAATAATACAGCGGTTGTGTCCAATCATTGGCCCAATAGAATTACCTAAAGAGCTGATATGTTTCTATCGACAGAATATCACTGTTAGAAACAACAGTATTTGCCTTTAAACCTCATTTAGCTTTCAACTGGAGACAATCGTGTTTTCTCAGCTCTGCCGTTAACTGACCCGCGGGTTAGCGATGCCCTCTCCACAGACTGGCAGGCGGCACAGGAAGTGCGGGTGCCTGTGCTGAGGTTTTAAGGTCACTGATTGGGCCACATTTGATTGACAGGAGATACAAAAACAGGATGAGGTGGAGCTGGAACTTGTCCATCACAGCTGATAGCGACCACTGTAACGACAACATTAACCGTGGTAGCGATTTCCTGCATGTGCAGGCCACCTAGTTATTATTATGTAGATACTAACACATGAAGGACGCAGGAGGTTCACGGTGAAAAAAAGCATATTTTTTTTGTTTTTCAGTACAATGTGTCTGGATTGGAGCTTATCTCCGTTTCTTAGCAGAACTTCATTCCCAGACTAGAGTTCACAGAGAACACAAGAACATAAATGCAATCATAATGAATCGATCTGAACTTAGCGACCTTCTGACATGACTTAGCCGTAAAGTCAAGGTGGAAAAGGTAACATAAGCAAACTTCGTTTTCATCTGCGTTTCTGCATTCAAAGATGGCTCCCTCTGAAGTTATTTGTGTTATTTTCCGAACCCCAGAGGTGCAGACATGATATATTCATAAGAATGTCAACTCGACTTGGACCTGACTGCTTTGGGACTTGCAGAGCATCAAAAAAAAAACTCTCATCTCAGGTTTTGACCTGATGTTGTTCTCCAACAATAACAATAAAGCAGTCTGTGTCGGCCTGACCTTGTTTGGCCGCACAGCGTGAATATTTCATGATTAGGACTCAGCAAAAAAAAAAAAAAAAACTTGGTCTGCATCCACTTTAATACTTTTAGTATTAAAACACATTTTTCCTGCTCCATGTCCTTGTTTATGCCTGGTTTTTCAGGAATGAAATCCCAACACAGAGAAGTTTTGGAAGGGATGTCAATGAAAAAAACCTCTGTGGTTTGGATTCTTGTGGAGAGAAGAAGACACAGATGTTGAGGAATGGCGATGACGATAATGCCACTAATGCTGTTTTGATTGGGTCCTGCAGGTCGATACTTAGGTCAAAGGAGTAAATGATCCTCCAAACGGCACAGAACCAGAACTCTTCCAGTCCTTTTTAATCATCTGTGGTTCTGTGTAGGAAGATTGTTTGATGATAATGTGTCTTAAATTAAATAGAATTTTCAGGGGTGTCCAATAAAATGGGCCAGATAAAATTATAGGCGTGATATTAGTAGAATCAGTATAATATAAATACAATGTCTGAGTTTTGAGAAATTTGCTGAAATCAGACCCAGCGTTCTGACATATTTACCTTAGTTTTGGATGCAAGAATGCCTCAAGAATTGCCTCTAAAACTGAGGTCTTTAGAACCTTACTTACGATTCCATCATATATAGGAAAACTAAAGGGAAAAATGACAACAATCTTACAAGTTTTACATAATTTTACATAATTATGCCAATAATATTGTCCAACCATTAATGGACATCCCTGGTTTAAGGAGAAAAGACTAGAGGAACAGCCAAGGCTCTGATTTCGATAACTGGATTTTTTTTTACAAAAGATGTGAAACGTTTCAAAAATTCTGTTGCTGTTTTAGTATTTCTAGAAAGATGCTGAGGGAGAAGGAGGTGGAGATGGAGGAGAAGGAGTAGGTGCAGTGTAGCGTACAGTAGAGGAGCAGAGGACTCATCCTCCTGTGTCGTCCTGGTCTGGGGTCTCTCGTTGCGTTTATTAGGCAGCTCTGTTTCCAAGGCTGATTGTTTTCTCTGAAAATACGACACAGACGTCCTCAACCACCATTAAACACACAATCAGACAAAAGGAGAGACAGTCAGATTCATGTCCATGACCCTGTGATCTTGCTGTTCTTCAGGGCCTCACGCAGTCCCGTGCACACACACACACACACACAGAGGCAGAGAGTCTTTGTTGGTCATTACAGACTAACTGCTGGCTTTATGCAGATTTATTGAGTCCAGACTTAATGGCTTTAACAGTCGCTTTTCTTCTTAACTTGTCTTTTTCTTCTTCCTCCTTCCTTGATCTTTCCTTCTGTCCAATCTTATCAGCATCGTCTCCTTCTCTTGATTTCCATCCCGGCATCTTCTGCCTTTGTGTCCTCGGAATCCTCATCTTTCTCTCCTAATTCCTACTTTTTAACCTCCTACTCTTCCCCTCACTCCGTCTCCTTTCCAATATTTGACTACTGCTTCATCACAGCGATGGCGACAAACTAAAAACTAAATCAGCCGAAGAAGATTGCAGTAAAAAACAGTTCTCGGCCCATAGTTTTTAAGCGTTACTTTTTACTGTCGATTGAAGACATTTTCCCTCTTTTTTTATTTTTTTATAATTTACAGTACGTTCAGGTCAGCCGTGAAATCACTCTGACTGTTACAAACGTCCTCTAAATGTCACACACACGCCCTTATATAACATAATATCTTTACATCATATCCCATAAATTTCATGCGTTGACGTTGTGGTAACAGACGCAGTCATTTCCATGAGGTCATCTCCATCTGTCCTCCACTGACCAAATCCTCACAGTTTCATTTGTATAGATTTTCTATTTACGGAGGATTTGATCATTTTTATAGATTTCACAACAGAAACCATTATTGGAAAAGTTAATCTTCCATTTTTAGTGCAGTTGGCAGCTAAGGATGAGGATGTTATTACACAACTAATTTAATTAAAAGATATATACAAATGTTGTCATCTAGACCCATAACTAAAACATTTGCATCTGAGTCAGGCATATACATATTATATCATAGGCCTGATATAAGCATATGCTGCAATACTATCAGTGTTGGCTGAGTGGTTACCACCCACAGGAAAGTGTGATTTGGGTGGCAGTGGTGGAGACTGCTGCCCCTGACAATTGGCAGCAGAAAATAGGATGATTATGATGAATGCAACACAGTATATGTAAGAATTGTTATCAGCTTTTCTTCTGATAATTATGTGCAACATTGCATTGCGTTGGTTTTTGTGCCATTAAGGTTGCTTTAGGCTAAACAGCTGCATATTAAAGTTTAAGCTGCTAGATGGCAGCATTGCAGCTCATATAATTAATTAATATAATTAATTTTATCATTATGCATTGGTTGGTACAGATAAAAAATAAATATTACCAAGCCTGTAACTGCATTGGGTGATTTGGAATCAGGATTAAGAATTTTTGGATCTAGGCAAACGTTACAACCAGGCATCCCTAGTCTGAGTGTGATTAATACATTCTTCTCCTGACTTCTGTGTTTGACTTCTGAAATGCCATGTTCTCCTTGGACCGGTCAGAATAGTCAGCAACTAATTTATTTTCATCAGCGTCACACAGTGCAGCCAACAGTACTTTTCCTGTCAGATGAACTTTTCCAGACTGTAGATTCTCTTATTTTAACTTCATACAGGATCAGAATTCTTGCTTTGTTCCGCCATTTATCTTTTCATTTATTTGTCCATTCAATGCAGGAGACAGTTGTCTTGATTCCTCGGTTCTATTCAAGGAGGTTCAGCTCTTGGTTCTTTTGTCTTTATTGCTACAGTTATTAGCCGCAGGTTCAGTCAGGTGTGGTTGTTCCCACAGGACCATTTTAAAGGTTAAAGTCTGTTTTTATGTATTTTATAAGACCTGTTCACTTGAACGTGTTACTGCACCAACATTCACAGACCAAACTCTCCCCTGACCGGCATTATTAGGTGCTAAAGTAAATGTTGGAGCCTTGAACTGACAGTCTTAGGTTCCCTGACCACACTAAAAAGCTGAGACCATTCTTTAAGTGCTCTTGAGCAAGGCACAGAAAAGCGAAGGGCAACCAGGGTTTAATCCTCTGTTCCTCCACTGCCTAACAAAGGCCCAGAGGCAGATTGAGTGAAAATGTGAAATCGTTCCTTTAGTCACCTTATGGGAACAATAAACCATTTAAAATAAAACTTCATCTGCTTTTTAAATTGCTCATCAAACACATTTGTGTTGTAATATTTTTTTTTCCCGTTTGCCACCAGGGTAACGAGAGCATATTATTATGACTTGTACAAGTCCTGGAGCTTCACCCTCACCGCAGCTCATTAGCATGGATCATTAGCTGAGCCGTGCTGGATGATGACACAAGAACACACACACTCTCATACACACACCTCCGCATTACATTCATGTACATTTTGTCCCCACTTAGACTTATAAAGAAGAACCAGTGTAAGCTGTTAAAAGGTAAGAGTTTAAATAGAGAAAATACTCCACGTCCAGAGAATTATAATGGTTAAAAATCTTATTATACTTAATCTATTTCTCTCCTCGTTGTGGTTCTAAAGCTGCAGCTCCCGGGGGAAGAGAATGGTCGTTTCAAAAAACCCTGTGACTTCATTTAATGTCATTTTAATGTCCGACTCAACACTCAAGCTCCGCGAGCTCATGGCAGGAAGCTAACACGCCTCTCCTTGTCCATTTTCTGATGAGAAGAGACAAAAACAGACATTTGATGTGATTCATTACGCTTCAAGAAACTTTTAAAGGCCAAAAGACAAACTCTTAGTCACCAGGCGTTTCTATTTTGGAAGCCAGACTATGGTAACGCCGTCCTGCTCTCTTACTCACCTCTAGTGGCCATTTTTAACAAAAAAAACATGTTTTTTTGTATAAAAACCAGACAGTTGACAGATGGACAATTTGATCTACTGTGACTCTGAGGGTCCTTATTACTCAGAGTGTCTGTTGTTGCTTTTACTTCATATGTTGCATCATTGCTGGTTGAAAGCCTCTTTGTATTTGCTAAGTTTTCGTGAAAAGATGAGCACCTCCAAAATGTACAGTGACAATAGGAGATTATTCTATTTTAATATATATATATATAGACAGAGAATCTTAAAATGTATAATTTTAAGAATCCCCAAAGGATATTCCCCCAGGGATTAATAATGCTCTTAATAAAATAAATATACAGTATATATAAAATATATAAACTCTAGTTGCAATACCACCACCTACTGGGCTGCAGTAGGTGTGTCAGTGTCGGCTAATGACAATAATGATGATGATATGGACAATAATGATGATGAGACAGCTGCCTCCAGGATCTGGTAACAGGCAGATGAAAATGGACTGATGTTTGTGATGATGGACACTTCCACGGTTCATGACACTTGTGTGTTCTGGATGTTTCTCCCTGGTTCCAAACACTACATTTTCTCCATGTACGCGCAGCTCCATGTCATGATCAGTTCAGTGTCTTATTATGATAGAGAGTCGACTCCATGGAAAGAATGCAGAGGCAAAATTAGTTCTGTGTTTGACTGCAAAGCTCAGGGAAAAAAAGCCCAACATGTCACTTCTCACATGGCTGCTGTAATTGAACTTGAAAGTGAAAAATCTCCTCTGGTCCGTGACCTAATTCTTCACTCGACTTTATGAATCATGCCATTGAGGTAAAAATGGCTTCTTTCCATTGGTGTAATTCACATGTAGCATAAAATACGCTGTTGCATTTGTGATCCAAAATTCTGCCGTTGTTTTTGGCCAAGGGTCTAGGCTCTTATATGCCCTGGCAGGTTTTAGTGCGTCTTATCAATGATCAATTTGCTTTCCATGACTGATTTTTCCTTTTTTTCTATAAAAACAGAAACAAAGATTCCTTATGTTCCTAGAAGAGTTGGAAGACCAACATGGAGATATACTTCTCCCTGCTCCCCTGTAGAAGTGGGTCAGTGGGCCTCGGGTTCAACAGACCCTTATGATTCATCAGCAGACAGAAAAAAAGTCCGAACCAGACGAGGCTAGGTGCTAAAACATACACAGACGAGAAGTGGAAGGAAATGGTTTGTCTGATAAAAACACACCTCTGTTCTCAAAAACAGAAACTTGTGGTGAGTGATTTTCATTACGGTCGACAGTTGACCTGCCGGTGGACGAGATGGTGGCAGTGTAGAGATCTGTTAGAGCAGACACGGAATTACAGCCTGGGAGTCAGATGTTGCCCATTTGCTGCCCCTGAACCTATCAAAAATATTTTATCGATTGTTAATTTCTAATTTCATTGTAGACTTTATTGTCACCCTCTTGGAATAATTAAAGTTTTTTTTTTTACAAAGGGAGGGGGGGTTTGTCAAGGTTATCTCATGATGTTGGACACCTGGTACAATTTGTCTCCCTTGCCTGACTCTTATAGTGCAAAGAAATCCAATGTCAAGAGTGACTTACGGGTCTACAGTAAAGTCTGCGGGGCGGTGGTGCAAACTCACAAATTTGTAATAAAGCAGACAAGAATGGACGTCCAGGGAGACACACTAGTCCTTTAGCCATCATCATCATCGCACCCAGTTGAATGTCATTGTAAGTGGAACTGATTTTTGTGAAACACACCAGATGAGTAGGTGGTCCATGGGTCTACCAGGTGCCCCCTGAGCAACAGGTTGGTGAACCCTGTTCTGCTGAGTAGTATTATTAGTATTCCTGAGTAGTATTCCTTCAAAACCATTAGAAATCCTCTGTAAAGAATCCATGTCATATAATGTGGGTCGAGGAGCCATTATTCACTGAAAAACACACAAACCTTCTGACCTTATCTGAGTTCTTCCTCTGATAGACACTGCTTGCATAACGTCATTTGTGAAAGACTTCCACCATGTGCTATCAATAGTGTGTGTGTGTGTGTGTGTTGTCCACCAGGTCGTCGATAAGGAAGATAGCGATCCATCACGATAATGAAGCTTTAATGGCTGCAGTAAAAATCATCTTCAACAAACCGTCTCTCTCACACACACACTCTCCCTCGTTCTCTGTCACACACACACACGCGCCGGTCTTAGCCTCTCGCCTCTGTCTATCTCCTTCGGCCCACAATCCTCTCCATCACTCACTAAATTAGAAGTTGATCCTAAAACACGCTCTGAAGGCCCATGCTGAGCTCTCACACGCACCTGCTGCGTCCAACGGCCAAAACACTCTATCAAACACACACACACATACGCACACACACACACTTACACACACGGAGGAGACATGAATCTGGCAACAGCACCTCCGCTGCCCACTGCCATTATTTCATGCACATTTCTCTCTGACCACACACTGTGATCGCCTGAGACGTGATCCCTGCGAGCTCGCAAACTGAAACCGCCGCATATCGACTCATACCTCAGAAATAGGAGTGTGTGTTCGTGTGTGTTTCAGCTTTGTTTGTGTTTAATTTCTCCGCGCCAGAAATGAGCTTTGGTTTGACTGCGGCAGGAGATGACCTTAGCTTTCGCTTAGCAACGCGGGGATGTTTTTCTTTGCGGACGAATCAGTTTTGATAACTTTCTTAGGACCTCCGACTGATTCTGTTCTATCGATGACCATGTTTGGTATCAACTGCGACGACGGTTCGCTTCCCGGCTCTGCAGATGAAGCCGAACGCCGTTCTGAGTCACCATGTTTGGCAACATGGGCCAAATGTGTTCAGTCCAGTCATAATAAACACCAATCCTTACAACCAACCGAAAACAGCCGTGGTTGTGGGACGTGAACATGGAAGAATTTGTTTGATAGAACCAGGAGGATGTTTAGTTCTGGGTGAACTAGAACTAATTCTAAACTTCTATAACATCGCCACTTGATTCTTGTCTGTCCAACTCCTCCGTTACCTTGGCAGTCGAAACGTGCTTTTTCTTTTTATTTCCCTTTTTTTTTCCTTTGTTCCAATTTGAAGCAGCCCCATGGAAGTGAGTCGTCACAGCCAGTTTACTGGTTATTGCTGATGAAAAACTCTAATGTCTCGTCATTAGGCACTTTTTCACCACAGGACTGATGTGTTCTATTTGCGACCAGCAGAGTCTCCCCTGGTGATTTAGTACAACTTCTCAGGCTGTACATTCCAGAACCAAATAGCGTTGGCTTTTCTCTGATACACACTCAAAAAGCTGTGTTTCCTTGCAGGTTCTTGTGCCAGAAAGACGAGATTATGTTCTGATAACTGTGTTCCTCCCAAATAGAGTTAGAATCAAAATATTAGGAGAGGGTAATGAGCAAATGTGTCAGACATTAAGAAAAAAAACAAGCTTA
>JAFBJS010054647.1:0-10042 GCA_016785265.1 Paraplagusia blochii | reverse complement strand
CTCCAAACCTTCCTGTCTGTGTTGTCCCTCTAATCACCTCATTCCTGATCCTGTCCATCCTTGTCTCTCCTAAAGAGAATCTCAGCATCTTTGACTCCAGAGTGCCATGGTCAGTGGGTGAATCAGCAGGATTTAAAGCATTTTTGATTTTTCACACAATCGATGGTCAAGTGATTGTTTGTCCTGTCCCCTCGTGTTCACTGCATGACTCAAGATGCGTGACTGAGCCAAGAGATGGACCTAGTTGTCGCAGGACTGAAAAAAAATAACTTGGCAAAATGGCACAGTTAATTACTTAAAGCAGGCATTGGCAAACTTCTTGACTCTGTGTCCTAAAATTGGACACATGGGCCGAGTTCAGAACAGAAAGATCAATCCTTTGTTTGAACCAAGTCAGGTGAAAGTCATGTATAAAACATTTCTAATACCATTTATGGCGTCATCTACTGGAGTAATACATCATTGCAGGGAAAGGCAGACATGTAATGATAGTATGGATAAATTATTTAATTTGGATAAGTTTAGCAGGCCGCATTAAAAAGCCCAACGTGCAGTATCTGGCCCCCAGGCCTTAGTTTGCCCATGCCTGACTTAGAGTTTGGAAAATCCTCATTCTTAAAGACGTATCAGAACCAAGATTTTTGACACGTATGTTAATAAATCTGGAATAATTTGAACATTGACCTTAAAAGTACTTGGAAACTCTGTGATTCCAGAGCAGGAATAAGTTGATGTCAATAAAAACACTCGTCCCACTGACCTGAACACTGACCATAATAAACACACTGTTAAAATAAACATTTACGCACACACACACACACACAGCTGTATTACAACATGACACAAAGATCAACAGGAGTTCCCGGTGATTTATTGGTGGATTCCATTAATTATTAACAGTGTTATGACTCGCTGCAGTTTCACACATGAACCAATCCACCGAGATTTTCTGGCTCAGAGATGAGAGCAGAGGTTAGGGCTTAAAACCACTATCTGAGTCAGCCATCGCACACACACACCATCATAAATGTGGGCTTGTGTTAACACGAGTGTGTGAGCGGCGGCTCTTATTGATACAGATGTATTGGTCATTAAGTCAGTGAGGTTTGACATCTCAGCTGCGCAGAAGAAGCCAAAGAAAACAACAGGAGAGCTTGTTCTCTCTCTCTCGCTCTCTCTCTCTCTAACTCTCTCTATGCCTCTCTCTACCACTGTTGTTCAGAAATGTTCCACTCTGTTCGGTCAGAAAGTGGTGTTTTCACATTACTCTCGGTGTAATGACTCTTTAAACACGCTCCCTGATCATCTGTGAGAACCCTTTACTGTGTGTCTGACCTTTGTTAGATTCAATACTTCATTCTGGCTGTAAATAAAACACAAAGTTCTAATATTTTTTAGTTTTCTGTCTTGTAGGTAAAATATAGACAAACGTAGTTTACGGTAGTTTGACTTGACTAATAGCAGAGCTAATGTGGTTCCTCATACAAGGGTTTTTCTTACCTTGTGTGATATCTGGTAGTTCCACAGTCCTACTGTATGAAACGGAAGCCAAGGTAGCCAAACCACCAAACAAGGTAACAACAGCTCGACCTTAGCCTGGTCAGAACGTCTGCCTCGGAAGCAGAGAGCAGAAAGTCCTGGGTTTGGTTCCTAGAGGATCTTTGGATGAAATTATCTGCTAAATGCAAAATGTTCAAATATACCTAACCCTTCTTGGTGAAGGTCTCGAACCGGTTCCAGAGCTTGAACCGGTTCAAGGAGCGTTAACGAAAAAGCGGAAACACAATATTTTGTTCCTGCTTATTCCAAAACAATGGATTCATGCATGTTTTATTTTGTTCTTTGAAACTTCTGTGTAGCCAACAAGGTCTAGGGCTTTGAACCAGTTTGGAACAGAAACGGTATTTTAACATATATGTTTCTGGTTTTAGTTAGGACAGAAAATGTCGTCCCTGGATCGTTTTAGGAGAAGACTGACTGTGACTGTGGGCCACACAGGATTAACAAGAACAAAATATGACAGGTTTTAACTGGTTACCATTATTTTTACATAAGCATTTCTATTACAGACCAAAAACATATATATGTTTCTGGGTTTTTTTCTCTTTTAAGCAAAACGCTAATAGTTTCCAGTTTTTTGGTTCTTGTACTGTTTCGAAGCCCTGCTCTAGACCAGTGGTTCTCAACTGGTCTCAGTCTCATTAAGCTGCGACTCACTCTCAAATAATTCAAACCAAGCAAATTAATGTTCTAAAAAAATAGTCTTTTAACATACTCATTCTATTCAGCAGAGTGTGGCTTACAAAATAAGAGATTTTCTAAAATAAAACCCCTGCTCAACAGCAGGTTCACATTATTTAGCTTTTTTTTTTGACCAGAGTTGAGATCCACTGCTCTAGACCACTCCCTCACACTGTACAAAGGTGTGAAGACTTGTTTTGTTCTCACCTTTTTGAGACACAAGCTGCTCCTGCTGGTATTGGACAGTTAGTTTGTCACATGTCCAGATGAGAATGGAAGCCGTTGTGGTCGCAGCCATCAGGAGACGACGGCTCTGCTCATTCTAGCTTACTGCAGCGTTGTAAAGAACCATGTGGACAAAGAAAACAATCCAACATCGTTAATTTGGACATCTGTGTCCAATGCCAAGAGTCCCACACTTATTGTAAATATACTAGCAAATATTCATGATGATTAACGACTTTCTGTTTATTTCTTTCAGTTGGAGGCGGAGTTAGAGTCATGTGAGAGGGAAGGGGCGGAGCTACAAGAGTACGCCAATCAAGTCCTGCAGCAGATCGCCGATCGATGTCCCGACATTTTAGAACAAGTGGTCAACGCCTTGGAGGACAGCTCCTGACACAGGAATATTCACTGAAATTAATGAGCAAAAATGAATACACACACACACACACGCACACACTGATGATCAGGAATCTCCAGCTTTAATTAACCTCTGATGCACAAGAAGAATCACAGTATTGAACCTTAGTTCACCAACCATGGACGTCTCTGATCATCATTCTCTCATCTTCTTCAGTTTGTATCTCCACTTTCCCTTCTTCCTCACTGTCACCTTTGCTACCTACATGGCGTGGGCTGAACTAAAATACACAGCCTGACAAACTGGGTCAGTACTGCGTCAGTCCGTCGCCGATCCTTTCCAGGTTTTGTTACAACTGGAATGACGTGCAAAAATGTAAAAGTTGCCTGGGTTTCAATTTTTTACTGTATTTGTTGCTAAAACAGAGCATGTACGATTCGTCATAAAGGTCTTTGGTCGTCAAGTGAGAAACCAGAGTGATTCAAGGTCACGAAATACAGTCTGTGACAACAGTCGGAACTGTTTGTTAGCAACACCTCGCCTTTAAAAAATGACCAACAGTTAACTTCATTTTCTATGAGATTTATCCTAAATAAGCTGTTGATTAATCACGATTATTCATGATCATAAAGATGTCTAATAATATCCGTTGCCCATTATTAGTATATAATATTTTACCAGTAAGAAGAGTATTCTTTTTTTTTTGTTAACATCCCGATAACGCATACCTGGGTTTCACCAAATGATCTGTGCTCTAAAAATATATTTGGGGAAAAACACCTGTATATTAACGAGAAAGTCACTAGATGGCAGTATTGCAGCTCATTTATTTAACCCATAGTCATACAATTTGAGTATGAGGTTAAAGAGTTCAGTTAGGCAACTGGACATTAAGTTTAACTTAATGTCTTGATGAAGGAGTATATCAGTATTGGTTGATATCCAATTAGGTGAAGTTTTTGGAGGATATCAGCATAATTATAATATTGGACATCTTTATTAATTAATCATGAATAATCCTTATTAAGGCGAGTCTAGGTTCCTGATTATACCGAGGTTTTAACACAGCTCTGTGTCAGAAGTGAAACTGGACAAATAGAACGCGAACGTTTGAGTCGCTTCGTGGCCGAGAAGTTTCTGTACAGACTGTATTTTTGTGACCTCAAAAACAAACGCATGTGTTGAGAACGTCTGGATCGTTTTATTCGCACTCTTTCCAAAATTGCTGTCGCCGCCCTGCTGGTCAGCCGTTAGGTGTATCGTATGCAGAGGACAAAAGATAAAAAACCAAGTGTGTGTAGTGTTTTTCTCGGTGTGTTTCAGGTGTTCGACTCCAACACTGCTGTCAGCCCTTACATCAAAGTTTCAGCTGCCTTCATTTGCTGCTATATTACCAGTGTTTCCTTCCCGTCTGGTGGGTTCTCTTTTTCTCATGTATCTGAAGAAACAGCCCGACGTGATTTTTACTTATCTTTTTCTTCCCAGCACTATTTTTTCCTGCTTGTTGTGTAAATTTGTGAGATATAGAAGTGTAATTAAGAGGAGCTCAGCCTCCGTCAGGGGAACATGACACATTCACGTTACAGCAGGAAGGCACAAACTACCACAAGTATCGCAGAACTCCCTTTATGGAAAAAAAAAAACAAACAAACAGGAACCACAGCAGCGTGTCTAGGTGTGTGTATGACTGTAGTCTGGGAACACAACACGTTTGGCGGAACTGAAGTGACATGAAGCTCAGACCATCTCTGACAATCCTTTCTAGAATCGACACCAGGAGGCGACGGAGTCTGCACTTTTTTTGGTTTTCCGTTTTTAAAGGGGCAGAATGAAAAGTATTTGTTATACATATATATATATAATTTGTTTGTTTATTTTTTCTGTAATATATTAACAAGTACCCAGTCAGAATGTGTTCTCGGGTCATGTGACCGCAAAGACAAAACCTAGCTTTGAATGGGGTGAATAGTTACAAGGAAGAGTCAAAAACACCAGGACAAACTGGAAAAAGTTCCTTGATTTCTGAAAAGAACAGCAGTATTTCGCACATAGGTTTCTATTTAAGACCAATCAATGAATTTGCAAGGAATTCTGGGAGATTTTTTAACCAATGTTATCTCTTCAATGGATGATATTGGGGGTTACAAAAGGAGACTCTGAAAAAAATGTTTCTAAATCAGTGTTTGAACCTGTAGAGAGCGCCCTCTTCATGTCAGTTTATTACCAGGCAGCCATATTAAGTAATCTCTGTCCAAGAACTTTTTGACTCAGCCTGCTACGTGCCCCACTTTGCATGCACGTTCAGCCAACAATAAAATACTGTCTGGGGTAAACGTTCATCTTGATTTACTTGGAAATATTGTCACGTTGGTGTTCTGTTACGGCGTGTGTGTCACCAACCTTCTGTGTGAGAGAGAGACACAGAGACACAGAGAGAGAGAGAGAGAGGGTGAAAGGAACTGTTCCACTGTTATCAAGAACATAGTGTTCACTGCACCTTCTCTCCACTCACTGTTCACTGAAGAGTTTTTTTTATCATCAGATTCAGTTTCATGCTGTTGTTGTTGCTGTTGTTTTTGTTGTTGTTGTTGTTGTTTACAGAGGACCTGAGAATAAAATGCATGTTTACCCCAGAGCTGGCAACATCCTAGGACTGATCCTAGGACTTGACTGACCCTGGGCCTGGACTGGACCAGACTCTTGGGTCACATGCTAAATAAGATCCTGAGTATGACCCTGGACTTGGGCTGGTCCTAGATCTGGAATGATTGTATGCCTGGATGAACCATGATCCTGATCCTGAGTCTGGACAGATCTCACCTTGGTCTTGGACTGACCCTGGGTCTGGGCTGATTCTAGGTCTGGACTGACCATGATCCAGAGCCTGAACTGATTCTAAGTTTTCACTGACCTTGGACTTAGACCAATTGTGAGTTGGAACCAAACCTAGGTCTTGACTGACCCTATGCTTGGACTACCCTTGAGTCTGGGGTGATCCTGGATCTTGACTGACCATGTTACAGATCCAGATCCTGGTTCTGGATTGATCCATTCTGTTAGAAAATGTAGACAAGAAAACAAAGTATTTGCTACAAAAAGCCAAACTTTCCGGCTGAAAATCACGAATTGCACCTAAAAACTTTGGATTGGAATTCAGTTTTTTACAAATTATTTTTCATCATTTTTTTATTTTTCATTCATTTTATTTTTCTTCAAATACTGTACGAATCAGCCCAGATTCAGGTGTTCAAGTGATGAATGAGTTTTTGTTCAGAACCATGGAGTTTTTTCATCAACTCTTGCTTCAGTCCAACTGCTCATGGATTGACTGGTCAGTGGATGATGATAACACTCAGCCTCCACCTCAGACCAGGTTTTTCCGATTCAGATCTGGTTTCATGCCAATCCCAACTGTTCAGGCGATTGTGTTTTTGTTTCTGGGAGTGAATTTTTGTTGATTTGATGAAGATGGTTTTGTTTTTAGGATGAACCCGTGTCAGGACTGAGCTCATGCTGTAAACTCTGTTTGTTCCTTTTATACTGATGATGTTTGCTCTGCGGGGCTGACCAGGACCGAGCTGTGGATTAAACCCCAGAATGAGAGAATAAAATAAAACATGAATCTATCTTTATCCTTCTGATTCACATAGTTTATTTTTTAATCATTTTCTCCACAGGGGATGGATGTTTCTGATTCTTTGACTCGTCGATATGAAGTGACTCCTGATTCTTTTCATCGGCTGTAAACCATCTGTGTGGATGTTATGGGCAGTTTCAGCAGAAGATTCCAGACAAGGAATTTATTGAGGTCAGGAAAGGCGCAGCAATTAACGATTGATGAGGGAAACATTCTGGGAAGATAAAAAGAAGAGTAAGACTTTTTTTAACTAAATGTGACAGTTGTATGTAACTCAAATTTCTTAAAATGGAAAAGTCATTGATAACTGCTGCAGTTTAACAGTCAGATTTATGGGTCATTATCATCATTGACATAAACAGTACATAGAATTGGACTTGGTTTGAGGCTATTAAGAAGTTAGAAGAGTCTGAAGATGACTCTCATTCATTTCTTCAATATTTACATCTATTGTTTGTAATTATATAATTTGTGTACTTTTTCTGCAGTAGGTAAAAAAAATATTCCGGACTATAAATCGCACATTTCTCATCCTTTGGCTGAGTTTGCACCTTATCCTCAGATGCTACTTATGTATTAACTTATATAGTCTAGAGCAGGGATGAGAAAACTAGGGCCTGGGGTCCAGATGTGGCCTGTTCGACCTGCTAGACTCATGCAAATTATATAATTGGTTTGGATTGTGATTATACTTCTGACTTTTGCCTGCAGTGTCCATGTTTCCTCAATAGATGGCATGGAGTAGGCTAAAAGCATTTTAGCTTTTATGTTTGATTTTTCCATTTCAGTTATCAATTTTACCGACACTCCAGCTATCTGCTCCTAATCTGGCCCTGTGTCCAATTTTAGGACCATCTTTGGCTGCAAGTGCCTGGCCAAGAGAGATGATTCTTTTGTACCACTGAACATGTGCGTGTTTGCCAGAGGACTAGTTCTACTTATAATCCGGAACGTCTTGTAGCTGGGAAAATATGGTATTCCAACTGTTATTGCTAAGTAGAGGACAACCTCACCAGCCAGAAATGTGGAAAAGGTGGGAAGTCTTGTGTTGCCTCTTGGAACCCAACTAGTGGGACAGGAGAGGGATCTCTGCGCTGCTTATGAACGTCCATTCCAAAAAGAAAGTCCTCCTTTTGACTCCTCCTTTTGACATATCACTGGTTCAAAGTCAGAGCCAATCAACTGGAAAACCTGCCCTAACAGACCGCCTCTGCTGCACCGCCCTCCATCCTTGACCATCAGCAGATCCCTGACCTCCTCCTTGGAATGGAAACATCACCAGGTCACGGCGGCTTCACTCGGCTTTTCACACCGTGACACACATCAAACGGAGGTCCAGGGTTGAGACCTGACCGTGTGTGTGTCGGCGATATCTTCACATATGGCTACGTTTGGTAGGTGCGTGAGCACCTGGGAGTGTATGGACGGACGGACGCTTCTGCTTTCTCCATCAACTGTCCTAATAAAAGCCAGCGGAGGGAGACGAGAGGAGAGAGGAGGGTAGATGGGCGGGGGGGCAAACGCATGTGTGACTCCCTTGATTTATGTGATGGCAGCGGCGAGAGGGTGATGGAGAGAGAGGCAACACACTGAGCTGCAGACATCACTCAGTCAAGGCTGTGTAGGTGTGTGTATTTCTGGTGTAGATATACTTGTGGGGACTTAGAGGGAAAGACCTTGTGTCTTGGGAATCTGTCCTTTAGCAGGTCTGTTGAATGAGGGGAGACTGTGATGTTGAAGATTTGGGTTGCATTAACCAAGATTTTTCCAAAATCCTTCTGAGTAAAACCTCAGAATTGTTGGAAAGCCAATGATAATCCTACATTTGTAATTATATCTGACTTTTGTTTATATACTTTATGGTGATTTACCCAAAATACTAGTTTCAAAGTACACTCAGTTCTAATGTAAATGGTTAATAGTGTTGCAGTGGTAGGAGTTTCACCTGCCATGTAATAGGTTGTTGGTTTAAATCCCCTACCCGCCCTGGTAAAACATAGCAAAAGTCTGTATCAGGAAAGACATCTGATGTCAAAACACTTTTAAATCCTTATCTGATGAAGGGGAAAGGTGAGAGTGAAAGAACTCTGAGCCTCGACTTTAATCTCAAACTACTGAAGAGAGAAATGTGGAAGGAAAAAAGACAACATTTGAAGTAAAAACATCAGAATTTCCACTAAGCCAATGAAAATGTCTTCTGTTAGAGTTAAGGAGTTGTGTTGGGCAACTGGACGAGACATTTTCTAGAAGACGATTCACTTTCAGTTCGAGCTGCTGGTGGGGAGTAAAGCAGTTAGAACTGAAGAAGCCTCTTGGATGAGAGGAAATGTCTTCTAGAAAATGTCCTGTCCAGTTCTGTAAGGGAACCAAGACCTGAACCTGGACGACTGAGAATCTTCTCAGATATAGATAGACAGTATAGAAAGTTTAGAGATATAGAGGAAGAGATACAGAGGACCAGTTGAAAACATTAATTCACGGGACACGCTGAAAGAAAAGAAGAGTAAGATTAGTTGAACACTAAAAAAGGGCCAAAAAAATATCCCTCAAAACTAGCTTTATTTCTCAAGAAGAAAAACATTCATATTTGTGGGATCAGGTCATTAGGATCAATTCAAAATGTTCAATTCAACCTGGATATAATGTATTTTGTATAATGTCTATTTGTATCTTATCGTCAATCCTTCACCAAAAATTTCCTTGACAGCCATCTAGAATTTTTTTTTAAATATCTAGAAAAAATGTAAAATATCTTAAAAACAATGGGATTAAATGAGATTGAAGATTGAATGTATCGCTGCATTTTGGGTTTTTTTTTAAAACAGATTAAAGAACAGCCAAAGAAAATCAAATTGAATCAGAGCTGAATTCATCATATTAGGTAAAAAAGTTGATGCTTTAATTAAGAATAAAAAGGCCACGGCTACAGCCTACTGATTTATCCGTGGTATGTAATGGGAAAAACCTTGTGATCTTCTTTTAGCTCTTGATCAAATTCTTTTTGTTCTTAGATAATTTTTTCTGGTCCTGGTCTTCGTAAACATTGTGTGCTAGACGTTGTTACCATGGGTTGTAACAAAGAAAACACAGAAACATGTGGGTATTGTGGTGTACTTTCCACAGAATGTCCTAAAATGTGATGCTACACACACACACCTGTGTGTGTGTGTGTGTGTGTAGACTGATGGTGATGATAAGATCCCAACACACCCACAAATACACAGATGTCCTTGAGATAACATGGATTTGTGAGCATATGTGTGTGTGGGTGGGTGTGTTCAGCTGAGTGTGCGTGTCCATACAATGTGTCCATATGTCTCACACGACTGTAAAGGACACACACCGAGTGCCAGGTGGGAGGCGTCGTCGGGTTTTAGGACGATGTGTTTTCAATCATCACACGTCACATCACACATGAGTGCAAAGAAAAGACAGAGAGGGGCGGGGGATGGGAGACCCGGGGATGGAGGTGGGCGGAGCGGGAAGAGGTGGCGGGGCGGGGGTGGGGGGCAGATCCATGAGCCAATTCACTGCTCAAACCTTGAGTTTATTTTTTTGTGTTTGTGTAAAGATACCTCAGT
>JAFBJS010054643.1:0-16673 GCA_016785265.1 Paraplagusia blochii | reverse complement strand
ACGGAGAAGTGTGTCCTGGCCTGCTTATTTGTAGACAACGCTTTCTACAATATCACCCGGCAGGATGACCTAGTGGCACTGATGACTGGGTGAAGATGACGCTGGCACAGAATAAAATACAAGTTTTTCCAACCGCAGTTCGGCAATAACTCGGCAAAGTCGAAGGCAATAACGGGATCTATCGCTCGTTATATTACAATGTCACAGTGTGACAGTCTGGTTACAGGAGTGCTGTCTACAGCTAAACCTTTCTTAAACTGAAGACTGTTTTTCACTAAAATAAGTAGAGACACCTGATCCTGATATACTTGTTAATGGAGATAAAATACAAATTGTCAATCAGTATAATAGATTCGCAACTCTCCTTTAAAGACTATATTGACAAATTGTGTAAAGGAAATCTTGCAAATGTTCATGCAATTCGACAAGAGATGCCAGATGAAGCTGAAAAATATCTCTTAATTGTTTAAAAAGTGTTTTTTTTTTTGTTTGTTTTTTTTATTTATATGTATTGTTTGCTTCTTGCCTATTTACATCATGACCAGGGGACAACAGAGGAAAACTAGCCTTTGGCTAATTCTTATTCAACCATGTGTTTATGAAATTCCATTTACGTCTTTTATCCATCCATCCATCCATCTTCATCAAAGAGCCACACGTGGCTCCGGAGCCATGGGTTGCCGACCCCTGCCCTAGACACTTCCTCAAGCTCGTCTGGGGTGATCTCAAGGCGTTCCCAGGCCAGCCAGGCAACATAGTCGCTCCAGCGAGTCCTAGGTCTTCCTCTGGGTCTACAACATTTACCCCTTTCTAATAAACTAAACGAAAACTAAAAAAGACTGGCAACTGTATAGTGTTGTTGAATGTGGAGTGGCAAATTTTTATTCAAGATTCAGAAACCGGACCAAACTGGATCGATCATTTTATATTTTTTTATGAATCAGTTCGTAGCTTGTGAATCGAGATATGAGTCGACTATTATGTGAGTGAATTGTCACACCCCTAGAAAATACATATGTAAACTAATTTTAAACAATTAAGACATTTTTGCATCTTCATCTGGCATCTCTTTTCGAATTGCACGAACATTTGCAAGATTTAACTTGATTTTTTGTTTACACAATTTGTCAATATGGCCTTAAAAGGAGACCTGTGAATCTAATATTTACCCAAGATATTTATACTGATTGACAATTTGTATTTTATCTCCATTACGTGTATATCACGATCAGGTGACACTCTACTTATTTAAGTGAAATACATGCCTATAGCGACTGCAGTAATGCGCTCGCTGTATCAATCCGTCGTGGTAAAGAAAGAGCTAAGCCAAAAGGGGAAGCTCTCAATTTACCGGTCAATCTACATTTCTACTCTCACCTATGGTCATGAATTTTGGGTCATGACCAAAATACCGTGATCCCGGATACAAGCGGCTTAAATTAGCTTTCTTTGCAGGGTGGCGGGGGCTCGCTTAGAGATAAGGTGAGGAGCTGTGTCACCCGGGAAGAGCTCGGAGTAGAGTCATTGCTCCTCCACATCGAGAGGAGTCAGTTGAGGTGGCTCAGGCATCTACATCGGATGCCCCCTGGACGCCTCCCACGGTAGGTGTTTGGGTCATGTTCACTGGGAGGAGACCCAGAGGAAGACCTAGGACACGCTGGAGCGACTATGTTGCCCGGCTGGCCAGGGAACACCTTGGGATCCCCCCAGATGAGCTGGAGGAAGTGTCTAGGGAGAGGGAAGTTTGGGTGTCCCTCCTCCGAATGTTGCCCCCATGACCCAGCTCCGGATAAGCGAATGAAGATGGATGGATGGATGGCCATGCCTACAGTTTTATAAAGGTTTGGGTGTAGACAGCAATCTTGTAACCAGATTGTGACACAGGACATTGTCTTGTAATATAACGAGCGATAGATTCCGTTATTGCCTTGGACCTTGCCGAGTTATTTTGGTTGGCCTACCTTTGTATTGTATCCTGTCCACTCTTCTGACTACTGGCCATTAATGCCATTCTAGCGTTGTCTTCACCCATCAGTCCCACTTTGTCGTCTTGCTGGGTGACTGTCGTCAAATTGCGTTGCTTTTATCTATCCTTCAATTTTAATCTTGTTGAAAAAAAACAAATGATGTCCAAACGTTCAATTTTAAATGAGCAGTGTTGGGCAAGTTACTTTAAAAAAACTAACTTTTTACTTTACTTGTTACTGCTCTGAAAAATAAACTTATTAGTTATGTAACTAGTTACTAAATTATAAAATTAACTAGTTACTTTTCTTTAAAAACACATTTCCACACCCTTTACAAATGGCCCCCTTCCTCTACCTCAGTGAGGTCAAGAACCATGTGGTCCTCACTCAGCCATTCGGAAGAAATCACCCAACAACACAGATCACATGACTGTGTCATTCAACCAATACCTTACCTTGAGTGTACCTGCTGATTGTCTGTTATCAGTAGACTGATGATATAATGTGAAACCATACATGCTTCTTTTATCTTATAGATGTTTTTATTGTAAATTTTACAGTGCATACATAGTATACAGTACATATTTTTTTACCACCAAAGAGTCAGGAACCAAATACGGTTACTTTGTTTCCTTTCATTTTCTCTAAGACAATGGAATATGTTGAAAATATTGAAAACAGAAATAATCTCTGGTTATGACCCCTATGACCCCCAACCACACTCTATTTTTTTTTATTTTTTTTTAATTTCATAGTATTTCAATGATTGCCCTATAAAGGGTTAAAGAGTTTAGTGTTGTGCTCTGTAACAACTATCATAATGAAATCTTGTGGGACTGTAATGGTTATAAGGTTTTATACAGTAGTTATAGGGTTAAGGTTTCCAAGTGTGCGGAGGCGTGGTTATAACTGTGTCGATGCGAGAAAGTGAAGCTGCAAGGAGCAGCGCTGCAATTAGAGTCTGGAAATAAGTTCGCTGTACATTACAGTACAATAAAAACAAAATAGACGTTTAGACATTTATTACAGGCATCTTTATTGTAACCTCAACTTGCACCTTGCCGTCGTCTTGCTTGTGGGTGTGTGCTGCTTTACCGCGTGACCTGGGTGTGTGTGTGTGAGACTGTTAATTTCCTTGTAAGGCAAGAAGACCCGCCCAGGTCTCTTTCTAATTTGTTTAGCATGAAACGTTAACCTATGTCAACGAATCATCGCCCCTTTTCAACCTAATGATTTACATAGTGCACGAGTTTCACATAGCTTCACACTATGACTGTAATAGTTACCACACACAATGATAGGCAGCAGACACGTTACCCGAGGGTCCTCACCAGAGAAACAGTGTAGATGGTCTCTAAATAGTAACTAGCATCGATAACGGCATTACCAATTTGGAAATATAATACGTGACGTTATTAGTTACCGATAGGCGTTATAAGTAACACGTTAGTCCCAACACTGTAAATTTTGTCTGTGTTGTCTGTCATGATGCTAAGAGCAGAGTATAGGGCCATGAAGCAGGAAACCGATCCATGGACAAAAATCAGAACCATTGGATAGTTTTTCTACATTTTAACCGTTCAGAGCTTTAATTAATTAATCTTCACACTCCTAAAATACCACAACTCCATTTTTAGAAAGTTTGTCCAGTTGCCCCTAGGAGTAACTATTTTTTAGAGTTAAATCAGTGGTGTATTTCTGTATTTTTTTTTAGATGAATAAGCTTTATTGACATATAGCATCTTCAACAAGTAAATGTGTATTTTAGAGTATGAGCACAAAATGCTAAAATAATTGAGTTAACATACAAACCTGTTTTATTTAAAAAAAAACAAGAAAAACATGTGCTCCTATGCCTTATGATGTCAATGATTTATATGCATTTTGGGCTATACACAAATTTGACTGGATGAGTAGAAGTCACTGTAGCATAAAGGTAGCAATCAAACAATAAACGAGAGAATTCTTCACCACGGATGGAAAATGGTTTCACAAGTACTCAAATGTAAATATATGAGGGGTACCCTCAGGGCATTCAGGGTATTTAAGGGAAAAAGAAGAAAAATACAAAAATATTGAAAGAATTGTTGTGCTACGGATATATTTATTAATATTTTAATTCATTAAGTATATAATCCGGGTCATTTTCCTAGGTCATCGTTATTAACTTGGACTAGTATTTCTCAATAGGTGATAATCAAACCTGTGAGGAACGGTCAGGGGACGCAAGTGAGGCAGAGCCTCCTCTTTCATCGTGGAAATATTAAAAAAAAAAAGGAATTAATTGATTATATTTGTATTTTAATAAATTAACCACTTTGGTGGTTAATTTATTTCGGTTTTTTTTTATTTTTATAAACGTTCACATTCACCATCATATCTCATATATTGATAAGAGGGGAGCGCCTTATCATATTGCTTACATAAGAGGCTCTTCATGGTTTGGCACGCTCCTATATAATGGAATTGATAAAACCCTATCAGCTCTCAAGAAAATGTTAATCTTTAAGTGCAGGCCTTCTTGTGGTTACACAAATTTCAAAATCTAGATTTGGAGCCAGAGCCTTTTGCTAACAGGCCCCACTATTGTGGAGCCACTGTTGTTATGATATGGCACTATAAACAAATAAAAGTTGAAGTTAGCTTCACTTTGGATTAGTCAATCACTATACTGTGCAGACAGGGTATGCTAGCAACCTCTGCTCTTCCCTCAAATAACCGCCTGACTCCGCCCCATTATCGGCGTATGGTATTTGTGGGAACACGTATCATTTCAAACCCAGATACAGTTAAGTTTCCGTTGTTTCTCGGTGTTGTTTGCTTAGCTTATGTAACTTCTTATGTCAACTTCTTCGTGTACAGTTCATTCGACTACTGACATGAAAAAGTAGAGAGCAAGAGTGTGGGTAGTGATTTCAACAGCAGCCGAATGCTAGCTATAGACTCCTTTCTATAGCTAGCATATTTACATTATTTTTCTCCACAAGCAAACGCCATTAAAACGTCGCCCGAACGCACAGGTTAGTGACGCTTTAAACACAGACAGAATAGTAGGAGATATGGTGAAAAACATACCTGAAAGACTCAAGTAGCATTTCCCAACGAGTCCAGTTTGTCTATTTCGCTGTAGTTAGCAATTACAGATGACAACAGAAACAACGTTTCAGTGTGGTGGCTTTATCTGACAAATTCAACTGTTGATCATCTTCAGCAAATTGACGAGCGCAAGTTTTTCGGCAAAATGTCTCTCGTCTGATTTTATTACAGATCATGTGAATGCATCGCCCACATCTCGTCCATATAATACGTTATAACTCCGAAGTAGTATTGGTTACAGGGTGATGGCCAGTAGTGCCCAGTGAAAGCAACAGCAGATAATTGATATTGATATTTAGCCTGGATCTATTGCAGTGATTAAAACGTGTAACTTGACAGCGGCGTTAAGCAACTGTTTCTGTCTAATCCACCGTCTATTCATTTCCAGTTGCAGCAACTATTTAAAAGCATGTGTATAGCATGCGTAAATGTGCGTTAAAATATCTGTTGCCGCCGTTAATACACTATTTTTTGCATTCATTGCCCAGCTCTACAAAAATCATAAGCACATGAGTACGTAAACAAGATGACGCAAATGATTTGAAAGGATGAGAATGAAAGAATTACAAATCAACATTAACTTATTGTTATAAATTATGTTGCATGTTGTGCAAATTTATCAATTCCCTATTTTTATTTTTATTTTTTACAGACAACAGACAACCTTCTGCATTAAAAAACCTAAGACCTAAAGCCATGTTGGCTAGGACAGCCTTGAGTAAAGGATTTACGGCCCACTACCTGAGTAAGAATGTCACTTTCTACCTGAATGAAACAGTCTCTACAGCCACTGCACATTCAGTAGAGAAATCAGAAGAAGAAAAACCCCTATTGTTGCTGCTTCCATGGCTAGGCTCACGTCCTCAAGCCGTGGCCAAGTATTGTGATATTTATTTCCGCACCGGCTTTGATGTACTTGTGGTGGAAAGTGAGGTAAGAACAGAGTAAAGTAAGAACTGAGAGGTTTTCAATGTTTGAACTGAATTTCTGTTCGTTGGTTCTGGTTATAGACTTACCTAATAATCCTCAACAGGAAAAAAAAAACAAAAAACGGGTGACATGTTTGTGGTGCAGCTCAGTTTAGTTGGTTGTTGTGTAATTTTAAATTAAAATAACATGCTTCACACTTTGATCAGTTAAATAGCAACACAGTGTAAGTAACATGAAAGCAACACTAGATGGTTTGGGTTTCTTTAAAGGTAATAAAAAACTAAAAATTCCTGGTTTCCAGTTTAGGATTTTTACATACGTGGTAAAATAAGCATGGTCATATATTCTATACCTGTTAGACCAGTGTTTTCCACCCTTTTTTGTGCCACAGAACACAAGGCATCAAGAAAAACCCTATGTCACACCACACAAATAATCACAAAAGTACATAGTATTATAATGAAAAAAAATCATCTACTGGTTTAACTGAATATGATTTAATTGGTCACACAAACAAAGGAAAACACTGTATTTGTAATAAAAAATTATATAAAATTGAGACCAAACAATATTGCACGGCGAACTAGTGTGCCATGGCTCAGTGGGAATTGGGAAACGCTATGGCGTAAGGAAGAAAAGCAAACTCCTTATCATTGTAATACAGCCCACTGCACATAATGAAATGTGACCTCTGCATTTAACTCATGACCAAAGTAAAAAGTGGTCATCTTTGAGCACCTTAGTGGTAACCTGTGAGATGGTGGATTCGAAACCTGGAACAATCCGGACCCAAGTCCAGTTCTTTAACCTCTAGGCTCACAACTGCGACTCTTGTTTCTGCATTTATAGATGTGGAACAACTTTCTTCAGTTTTTCAATACCAAGTTGCACAGAGATGTGTTTTGGTTTCTATACATTTTTGTAGAGTCCCTTTAATTTACTTAGATTAAATATGAATATTTAGTAATGTACAGTAATATGCTATCATTGGTTTATATTATATATTGCATTAATATAACCTACACATGAAATTTTTGAATGCTATATATGTATATTGAAAGTAATTAGCTTCTTAAAGAAAGGTTTTAAGTTGGGATGTCCGGTATTAACTTTTGCTGATATCCAATATTGTTGATATTGTCCACCTAATTTCCCACACTTATACTTACCAACTGCATGTGATTTCTTCTGAATAATTGTTATGCCAGACAGAAACCGTTTCAAGTAGGGATGTCCGGTATTATCTTTTACTGATAACCAATGTTGCGGATTTTGTCCAGACACTTAAATTCAGATACTGATTAATGTTATTTGGTAACCAAAACTGACAAATGCATATGGTTTCCCGTGAATAATTGTTACGCCAGACTAAGGCATTTTTAAATAAGAATATGTGTAAAAAAAAAAAGAAAAACAGTACTTCAACATAAGTTATAAAAAAATTGGCATATTTATTTTTAACATTTTGACTGAAACAGTCCTAGATAGAACTTTATTAATTCCTCAGGAGTATCCTTTGGGAAATTATGGGTTCTGTGTCCTGTGTCTCTGGGTGCAGTAAAAAATAATGTCTAGCGTTGGACAAAATAAGTTCCCAGAAACAATGATTGACATTATAAACTGGGCTCATCCCGCCTTCAACAATAGGTAAATGAAAAGACACACATACTGAAATAGCTTCAGTTTTAAAACAGTCAACAGATTGTTCCAGACAGTGAACATTAAGTGTTCTTCATTTTGGGGAGTTGTTCCTCAGTCGGTGTGAAGGCAGGGGGCATTTTCCTGTTTTGTTTACTGTATCTTGTTTACTATATATAATTGTTTGTAAAGTGGCTTGGGACAGCGGTGGCAGGACCCCATGAGCAAATGTGGAGATCTGGGCTTTGCAGCTTCAGATTATATTGGTGGGAAAACTGTTACCTATTCGTTCCAAAATTTAAAAAAAATGGCAGATATTGGGCCAACGTTATTGGTAGACTGATATTATTGGACATCCCTAGTTGGAGTGAAGTTACAACATCACTATTGTGATACTAAGGGTCTGTGTACTTGGTTTGTTGGTTAGGAAAAATAAACAAAATCTTTCCTCCACCTTTCAAAATGCAGTTGCAGGAATTCTTGTGGCCACGCTGGGGTCTGCAACATGGGAAGCGTTTGCTTGAGTTACTCCAAAGTGAGCGCTTTATGTCCCGTCCCCTGCTTGTTCATGCCTTCTCCATAGGTGGCTACACATTTAGCCAGTTGCTGGTTCACATCTCAAAAGACACAGAGAAATATCATGGACTTACAGAGAGGATCAAAGGCCAAGTCTTTGATAGCTTGGTGATTGGATCGCTGGAGACAATGGCCACGGGTACTTATACTTATTTTTTCTGTTTTTATTTTGCACACATCAAGCCTTTTTGTGTTGCTTCTCTGATGAGATTGTTTTTGGGGTTTTTTTTCTGACGCAATGCATCTTTCTATCTCATTTTTTATTTCTCTCCCTTCAGGTGTTGGCAAGACAGTGTTTCCCAGAATGGAGAAGTTAATAATAAAAGCAAGCATGTTTTACTTTAGTATGTTCAAACAGCACACTGTGGACTTATTCAGAGCAAGCATTGATGTTTTTTGGAACACTCCTGTCACTGCTCCTGCACTGTTTTTTCTCTGTGAAAATGATCCTATGAGTCAGGCAAAATCTTTGGAAGAACTGGTTGTGTATTGGCAAAAACGTGACATCAACGTTACAACAAAGAAGTGGGAAAATTCAACACATGCAGGTCACTTAAAGAGGCACCCAAATGAGTATCTAACCACTTTGCAGTCATTCCTCCAATCTCTCAATATTATTCCACTGAAAGCCAAGATGTGAGTGTTTTTGGGTTTTTTTTGCACAACAAATAAAAACAATGTGCCCCTGGGACTTTCTTGCTTATTTTTCTTAAAGGTCAAGTCTATGGTTTAAGGTGGTTCCATAGTGATTAGATAAATAGTAAAGATCATGTTCATCTTTCTCTACAAACAACAGACAAAGACGTCAGAATTTGGCGTTAAAAGGTTTAATGATCTGATTAGTAATTCAAATCAAAGTTACAAACAATATATAAAATGTCAACAAAGTGTTTAAAATGATCAAAAAGGTAAACATGATTGAAATCCAAAGTATGATGGATTAACAAAGCGACATGAATAAATAAATGATAAAGTCCAGTCAATACAAAGTGTAAAAGATTGTAAAACAAAGTAAAAATGATAAAGTACCAGAGAAAAATGTTGGAAAACGGATGTATCTGAGATCTCATTTGTAGCAAAAAGTGACAAGAAAAATTACGTTACCAAGCTTGGGAGTCAGGGCTGTACCTAGCAGCCTGCCAATTACTCAGGTCTCAGTACTAGGATCGGTGACTCCCTCATTGTTCACAATAATACGATTTTATACAGCTTTATTTACATCAAAGTAAAGAGGTTGCATCTACTGATTTTTTATGTCTCTTTAGCAGGTGCCTTCCAAACTTATATCACCTATCCCCTTATCTTGGTGAGTTTAAGCTGGTTCTGAACACCCCCTTTCATTTGGAGAAAGTCAGGTTCACATGAGAACTGGTTATTTTTCAAGGCCAAAACAGACCATGCAGCACACAATCAAAAATTATGTACCACCAAACAGCTGAAATGTCAGTTGGAGCATAAGCACATTGGTATAACATTTTTTGCATACATCAGTCCAGTAGATATCATATTAGCAACCATAACTTTTGATGCAGGGAGTTACAAGTAATAAACAAACCAATAGAAATATAACTAACACAGGAGTAAATACTTTCACACAATATTCTACCACAGATCAGTTCTTCTTATACATCAACCTACTAAATATAATATAATGGATCATTGATTTGATGCAAGGAATCACACCAGTAGTTTACAAACAAACCAAAAGTAATAAAATTAACATAGTAGTCGATATATTTTTTTTACAAGATCCTACCAATATTTAGAAGAGAAGAAGAAAGAGAAAGAAATTTCTTTTTCGTCATCGTGTTGTGACGTTGTGATTCACACCACATCGCACAATGAAATTTGGCCTCTGCATTTAACCCATCATCAAAGTGAGCAGTGGGCAGCTAATGAGCGCCCGGGGAGCAGTGTGTAGGGATGATACCATGCTCAGGGCATCTCAGTGGTAACTTGGCGGTAGTGGGATTCCTTAACCACTAGGCCACTGCCCTGATTTAGAGGTCAGTGTTCACTTCTCACGCCCTCCCCAATCCAACCTTGCTCTTCTCTCTGGGTGTCAGCATGGGACTTGTACTGTACACCCTTCCTCTACCTGGACCTGGACTCCCTTTGTGATATCAGTGCTGGACCTTCTGCAAACACTTCTTATTGTAAGGGGTACAGCTTAAGCTTTATCATGGTTGAACATTCTTTTACCATTTTCAGGATCTTTTGCTGGATGGACCTGATGAGTTAAATTCAAATATTGATATTGTGGAGTTTCAGCCAGCACCATACACCCCCGAACAGGTGAGAGTATATTTTGCAGGCTCAGCACACACAGAGACCCAAAACCAGCACCTGAGAAGGCCCCGCCCCTTAGGCTGTGTCATCCAAGGAAGGTATCTTCACAAATTTCTATTCAATCAGTGGCATTGGTTGGACCGCCTCCCCACATGAGCACAGCTGTCTGGAATCAGAAAATCCCAATGTTTGGCATAAAAGGTGGGTGACTTTCAGCGTGACTCTGTGTGAGCTGGAGCAGAACTCTCACCAGGTGAGTGAGAACTTCACACAGTTCGACCAGAACATTAATTTCAACAGAACACGATGCTTAATCTTTTGCTACTGTGTGAGCTGGAGCAGAACTCTCACCATCGGACGGCAACCCAGGTGCACTTCTAATCTTGATGACAAAGGAATCAGGAAGTGGATATTAAAGTGGCTTTGTATGGAAACCCCAGTGTGGAGGAGGATTGAAGGAAAACAATGCTCCACACTCAAGCCGTTTGCTCAAGAATCCTATGTTTTTTAACTACTTAAGTTGAGCTACATTATTTGAATAAAGCCATGCCTAGTGCTTGGAAAAACCCTTCTCTAAAAGGACTCTCTGTGTTGGCCTGGGTTGACAATATGTATTTAAGTTATAGCTATATATATATATATATATATATATATATATATATATATGTGTGTGTGTATATATATATATATATGTTTCTCTCCAAACCACAGACAACATTGTCAGACTTCAGCGTTAGAATGTTAATCTGAGTTCTGTGTGTGGGAGATTTCCGACGACAATAAGAACTGAGAGCAAGGTTGTCTTTGTGAAGCTTTGCAAAGGGAAGAGAGCGCAACGTTCGGACAGATTCCAGCCACGTCTGCACTCAACTCTGCACTCAAGCCTTCTCCTTGCCACTTCATTTTTAGTTCTTAGTGCATGAGGTCATACACCCCTCACATGTTTCCCACAATACAAACAAATTCAGTTCTCAGGATACAAAGTGTGTTATGGTTGATTGGCTAGTACACATCAAGTAACAGGTGGTATTTATGACTCCCAAAAGTGTCCATTCTAGATGCACTTATCGGAAACTTCCTGCCCAGGTCAGAGAGCCCTTATCTTATCTGCCCACTCTGACTGAACGGAACAGAACTCCTCAATCTAAGTTTCTCTCGTCACTTACTCACTCTGTCCTAACTAATGCAGATGCAACTGCATTTATTTCCACATCTTAGAATGAAAACACATCGATTGGTAAAAACAGTATGACGGGTAACTTAACAGGATATCTTCAAAGAAACCACATTATAACAATATGAAACCATCAACCTTTCACAATGTTATTAAGATGAACTCCAGAGCAAGTGAAGTGTCAGTTGGCGCATATACACATGGGTATAACATTCTTTGCGTCCATATATATGTATATCCTATTCTAACAGTCCTAACAGTCATTGTTTTAATGCAATAAGTCACACAAGTAGTACACAAATCAAGAGCAGTATAACTGATACAGGCGTAAAGACTTTTACACAGTATTTTACCAAGGTTAATAAGTAGGTCAGTGTAATTCTTCTGGCCTGCTCAAATATCCAGGATCTTCTTCTTGGGTAATGGTTTATATTCCTTTTCTTAACCTAAACTCACTACAATCTGGGCTTCAGTATATCAATGCGGTGCCCTCCACCAACACTTCTTTAAACAACATCTTTCTTCAACAGTATCTCTGGCCCTTTATGCACAGATGATTGACCCAATTTTACAACTCTGCCTGAGCAGTTAACTCACCGAGGGTTAACCCTAGTTTACTACGTTGAGATCTGACAAAGGAAAGAAAATTGTAGGAGGTCCAGTAGGGATGTCCGATCTACCGATAAATCGGTCTACCGATAAATATGGGGCCAATATGAGCATGATTTTTCTACAGCTGGATCTGTAGGCCATCAGGGGTGGTATCAAACAAAAAAGCTTTTAATCTACTCTAAAAAGTAGAGACTGTGTCTGCCTCCCACTAGAACTGGCAGGTGGTCCCAGTAAAGGGGCCTGATAGCAGAAGGATTTGGCTCCAAATCTAGATTTAGGAGATCCGTGGAACCACAAGAAGACCAGCTACTGTAGAACGAAAAGTTCTAGTGCAGTGGTCCCCAAACTATGGCCCGCCACTACATTTGGTCCGGCCCCCTGAACAATACCAGAGAGCAATTAGATTTTTTTTTTTCATATATGTGTACAGTGAATTTTGTATTTATAATAATTGTATTTGATAATTAAGTCGGACTCTTGCAATAAAATGTTCCTAAGTAGTTTATAACTAATTTTCATTGTTAACTATTTGTTAGTAACTATTTTACGCATATAGCGTGACATGCTGTTCCACCCTTTTGCGGCATGTGCCCCTATCTGGCAACTCGCAGAAAAAAAAAACGTAAACACGCCCTTCTCAAAGAGAGAATGGAATAATGGCGAGAAGATTACCGGTAGGTAGGAGAAAAATTGATTCAGAATGCAGGGTACTTAAACTGCAGTGGACAAACGATTATTTTTTTGTTCAATCCAAAGAAAAGGCTGTCTGTCTCATCTGTCAAGAGGCGGTGGCGGTATTCAAAGAATACAATCTGTGGCAACACTATGAATCTCGTCACAGAGACAAATATGATAGCTTGCAAGGCCAATTGCGAGCAGACAAAATCTCAAAGTTAAAAAGTGAACTGTCAGCTCAGCAGAATACATTTGTATGCCAAGCTCAGCTGAACCAGTTATCTGTTTGGGCCAGCTTTCGGGTTGCTCAACTGATACCAAGCAGTGGTAAACCTTTCACTGATGGCGAGTTTGTCAAGAAATGCTCGATCGCTGTTGCGGAGGAGGTGTATCCCGAGAAGAAAGATGTTTTTAATGCCATGAGTCAATCAACGAGTACAATCACCAGACGCATCGAACAAATCGGGGGTAATTTATATGCCCAGCTGCAGCATAAGTCAAAAGAATTGGAATTTTTTTCATTAGCACTTAATGAGAGCACGGACATGCAGGACACCGCACAGCTGCTCATTTTTATTTGTGGGATTAGTGCAAATTTTGATATGTGCGAGGAGCTGGCCGCGCTCCAAAGTCTCAAAGGGACTACTAGGGGGAGGATATTTTCGGCAAAGTGCACCAAACCATGGAAGAGTTGGACCTTGACTGGTCAAAGCTGGCCAGCATCACAACTGACGGGGCTCCTTGTAATGGTGGGCGTGTCTCGGGGTCTAATAGGATGCATGAACCGGGAGATGGAAGAACGGGGTCTCACAACTCTGCCACAAGTCCACTGCCTAATTCACCAGCAAGCACTGTGCTGCAAAGTGTTGACGTGGGATTCTGTCATGAAGGTTGTGGTGTCATGCATAAACTTTATCAGAGCAAAGGGATTTAAACACAGGCAGTTCCAAGAATTCCTGTCTCAACTGGAATCTGCGCACGGAGATGTGCTGTACTACACAGAGGTCAGATGGTTGAGCCGGGGAGAATTTTGAGGTGTTTTCACGATCCGCTACCTGAAATTTATGCATTTCTTCATACACAAAACAAAACAGCGCCAGAACTGATCGACCCAGAATGGAAATGGCACCTTGCATTTTTAACAGACATGACAGAAATGCTGAACAGCTTTAACTTGCAGCTACAAGGCCAGGGGAAACTCATTTGTGACATGTATTCCCACGTAAAAGCATTTGAGGTGAAACTAGAGCTGCTTTTGGGACCAGTGAAAAAGCACAGCTTCATCCATCTCCCTGCTACACAAAACCTCTCTGCAGAAAATCCAGCGGTACCGTTTCCAGCTGAAAATTGTTTGGAAGCACTTGAAATGCTGAAGGTGGAGTTCGGTGTGCGATTATGTGAACTACATGTTTACACAAAAGAAATCCGTCTTTTCCAGAACCCCTTTGTTGCCGACATTGAGGAAGCCATTTGAGCCATTTGGAAGACATTTGAGTTGGCCGAGTTACAGAACTGTGATGCTCTGAAAGATGCGTTCAAGTCCAAGAGCCTCATTGACTTCTATGCCGCTCTCCCAAACGACACGTACCCTAACATCAGAAAACACGCAATGAAGATGTCCACACTTTTTGGCAGCAAACATTTTCATGCATGAAACTGCTGAAAAAACCAATGAGTTCAAGATTGACAGATGAACATCTGCATCAATGTTTGAGACTAGCAGTGACTAGAATGGGACCTGACATTCAATTTCTCATCAGCCAGATGCAAGCCCACAGTTCACACTGATCAACATACAAAGGTAAGCTCACTTTTCTGAATTGAATGAGTCATTCTGAATATAAACAAATGGCTGTGCTGTGTAGATGCTGGATCACTTAGTTCAGTTTCTCAGCCTGCTTGCTTTGTGGTTTTCACAGGGAAGTTGATGGGAGAAAGAGAGAGAGGGAGCTGCAAACAGCGACGTCTACAAGCCTACTGGAACCTACAAAAGGATTGTAAGGAAGGAAAACAAGAACTTTGAAAGATTTATTTCATAAATATTATTATCTATTTCCTGACTTTTGTTCTGTGAAGAACCCAGAAACGGTTATTTGATTGTGCTTTCTGGAAAACAATGAATGTTTACGTTTAGGCACTCCTGCAATCGTCACACTTTTTCTGTCACAAACTGACCCCGCTGCCCATCAGAGAAGGGAAATGATATGTGGCCCTTTAAGGAAAAAGTTTGGGGACGCCTGTTCTAGTGGGTTGATAGGGTTGTATCAACTCCAGGAGGGTGCCAGAGGAGAGGAGAGCCTTAAAGGTAAGCAGTAAGACTTTAAATTGAATTCTAAATTGAATTGGAAGCCAATGAAGAGAGGCGAGGACCAGGGAGATGTGATCTCTCTGCCTAGTTTTTTGTGTGATTTAAATGAAAGCTCCTGGTCAAAGATAGCACCTAGTTTTTTGTTGTTTTACAGAGGTGTTGGGGGCAGTGGTTAAGCTATTATCAGATGCTATTATGTCAGATATAGACTCCCTTACATGTTTTGGACCTAGGACCAGTAACTCAGTTTTATCAGAATTAAGCAACAAAAAGTTACGGGTGATCCAGGTCTTAATATCATCTACGCAGGATTTAAGCCGCTGTAGATGACCTTGTTCACCAGCCTCAATTGATAGATATAATTGAGTGTCCTCAGCATAACAATGGAGGTCAATTGAATGTTTCCTGATGACATTGCCTAATGGGAGCATATAGAGCAGGGGCGTCAAACCGGATCCATAAAGGGCCGGTGTGGCTGCAGGTTTTTGTTCCTATCAACCAGCAACACACCTGACTTGAATTTTCAATCAACTGATCTGAGTCTCTAGAGAGCTGATTGGTCAACTAGTTTGCACTGTAAAGATTGGAACAAAAACCTGCAGCCACACCGGCCCTCGAGGAACAAGTTTGACACCCCTGATATAGAGGGTAAACAAGATTGGACCTAGCGCAGATCCCTGTGGAACACCAACACTGACCCTGGTGCGGGTGGACTGAGTATTATTAATCTGAACAAACTGATATCGGTCAGTTAAGTACGACCTAAACCATTCCAAAGCAGTGCAAGTGATCCTAAGTAGGTTCTCTGGCCCAGTGATTTTCAACGTTTTTGAGCCACGGCACATTTTTTCTTTTTTCATTTTTTACGTTTTCAAAATCCTGAGGCACACCACCAACCAAAATTACATTTTAACAGTATTTCTAACACATATAGTTACAAATATAATTTGAAAATGTGTTTATACTCGGTGTGAAAAGTCTGCCTGTTTCAATAAACACAAAGCTCTTCCTCAGCAGAAAACTCTGCTCACATATACCACCATATACGCAGCGTATGCTGCCCTCACACTGTGTTCCTGTAGTGTACAGAGCTAGACAGCTAGCGAACAGTGAAGAGATTGTAAGATGGAAATCGTTTTTGTCCTTTTCTTTCTCCTTTACGCTAGCTGTCTAGCTCTGTACACTACAGGAACACAGTGTGAGGGCAGCATAGTAAAAAGACAACAGCGCAGCGGGCTCAATTAAGAAGATTACAGAGGAAAGAAATCATGAGTCAACATTCAGTCAGTGTAAAACGTGAGGAGGATGAACAGGCACGAGGTGGAGCTGAACCGGAGCCAACCAAAAATGTTACCCAGTCAACTGATCACCAAAAGCCTTTCCAAACACCAGATGCTCAGTCACAAAA
>JAFBJS010054642.1:125325-136166 GCA_016785265.1 Paraplagusia blochii | reverse complement strand
TCCAAACCATCTCAATCTGTCTTCTTTAGCTTTTTCTCCAAACCTTCCTGTCTGTGTTGTCCCTCTAATCACCTCATTCCTGATCCTGTCCATCCTTGTCTCTTCTGAAGAGAATCTCAGCATCTTTAACTCCTCCACCTCCAGCTCTGTCTCCTGTCTTCTACCTATTCGTAGTGTAACTCAGGCCCAGGGGCCAGATGTGGTACATTCAAGTCTGTAATCCGGTCCACCAACTATATAACTGGTTTTCTGTCCTTTTCCTGCAGTGCCTTTCTTTCCCTATAGATGGCAAAGTCTTCAAGCGTATCAGCCTTTATGTCTTCTACATGTCATTTATCTACATTCAGACTAAATGCTAAATCTAACTGCTTCAAACCTTGCACCCGTGTCCAACTTTAGGTCGATTTTTTTCCCCCCACTAGTCCAAAGGTTATCAGTGTGGTCTCCGTATCACTGCACCACTGTCTCGTTCTCATCATCTGGTCTTAATTAGTTTTCACATCATTAACCTTCCAACGTGAATTCTCTTAACTTGAAACGACTTGGTCCCTGACTGAGGGCTACAGCTGGTTCTCCTCATGTTTTTATTATGTATCACATGTAATATATTTACGTAACGTATTCATTTATTTATATACATGTCATATACATGTGTTGACCTACTTTTTACCCAGAGATCGGAGTTTGGATGCAGTGACTGCATAGTACACATTTAAAAAAAGACTCGGCAAATCCTCGGAATTGACAGATCAGGAAAATAACGGTGAATTCTATGAGTGTGAGAAACAACTGTTTTTTTCTCAATACATTTTTTATTAAGGATGTGTATTTTTTTTTTTTTTTTACACAGTGTGTGTGTGTCAGTGTCAGCCCAGCAGGGGGAGATTGAAAAATGTGAGGAGATTGTGAAATATTCACATATGTGAACTTTGTAATGCAACAGAAATATTGATGTATAGTATATATACATGTTATGTTGCTTAGCAACAGGCAGAACCAAAACTCTCGTCATTGGAAGGAAAGAAAGGAAAGCAAACTCCTTGTCATTGTGACATTGTGATCCACACCAGGAGGATGTTTCCATGCTATGTGCACCTCAGTGGTAACCTGGTGGATTCTTACCTGAAACCCTGTGAACCCAAGACCGTTTCATTAACCACTAAGCCACCACTGCCACCAGAGAGTTATAGGACTAGACAGCAAGGCAGGAAATAAAGACTCGATGATGGTTTAAACAACTAATATTCTGGTAAATTCGGTCAAACAAATCAAATATTATATCTTCTCCTTCTTCTCCAACTACCTCCATGTCCTCCCTCACTACATCCCTCAATCTCCTCTTTGTCTCCTACCTGGTAGCTCCATCTCTAAGACCATTCTTCTACCAATATATCCACTGTCCCTCCTCTGAACATGTACAAACCATCTCAATTTGTCTTCTCTAGCTTTTTCTCCAAGCCTTCCTGTCTGTTTTGTCCCTCTAATCACCTCAGTCCTGATCCTGTCCATCCTTGTCTCTAAAGAGAATCTCAGCATCTTCTGGCTCTGTCTCCTGTCTTCTACCTATTCCTAGTGACTGGTCTCATAACTGTCCTGTAAACCTTTTATGACAAATATTACATCACTTAACAGAAAAATGGCGGTTTATGTGGCGTTACTGTCAAACAAGGAAGAAAAAGAAGTCAATGTGACATTGTTTGACCTCAGAATCAGGATTCTGGATGTTATGGAGCCTTTCCAGAGCAGCCATTATGGTCTGTCATTGATATTCCCTCATCAGAATGAAGGTTCTTTGTGGGTCACCTTCCATATCCCTCCCATTTTCATCAGCGCACCATCTTTCATCTGCTGCTGCAGACGGTGAAAACCAAAAACCACCATTAATCCACTGCGTTTACTGAATGGAAACGAGGGGATCAAGGAGCCAGGAATCGATTCAACAGAGCAGATCAGGGTTTTTTTTTTCTTGATATGTCAAAGAGTAAGAAGAAGAGGTTGTCTTGTTGTGTTAGTGATTTTGGCTGCTTAGGTAACTGAGGCAGAAGTCTGAACTACGCTCCAGGCGTGGGGCGACAGGAGGAGGAAAAGTGAAAAGCAGGAAAAAGGGAATCAATTCAAGGTTTTTGTGTTGAGAAACCCAGAAGAAAAGGAACTTCTTTTTATAAAGAACCCAGTCTTTTGAATCATCCACCTTCGTCCTCTTGTCCACTGCTTTTTTTTTCGTGTGCATTAGATTGTGTCCCAGAAAAGGACACTGAGATAAGTTCCACGCTCTTTGAACACGGAGGTTTGATAAAAACAAAGGACAAATAAAAAGACAATCAAGCCGGACGACAGCGAGGACGTAGTGTTTTCTGATGGGTTTGATTATTATGGGACAAAAAAGAAGAAAAAGGAATAGATAGTTCAGCACAGTACAGTACAGTACAGTACAGTACCTCGGTCTCTGATGGTGTATTAAGTGTCTCTTTTCCTTGTCTTTCAGGCAGACCCGGGATCAGGAAACTCCACCAGACTTTTTCTACTTCTCCGATTTCGAGAGGCACAATGCTGAGATCGCTGCATTTCACTTGGACAGGTTAGTGACAGCCTTCAAAGTGGTCCCCAACCACTGGGGTGGGGACCGGTAATGGTTCATGGGTGAATTGGTGCCGGGCCCCAGAGAAATAATGTTTCCTTTTGGCCCCATCTGTCTATTACTTCCACTTGATCCATATCAACAAAAGAACTGACCAATAGAATGGCTAGGATTCCATCACCAATAATGCAACTATATTTGATTAGGAAATATTTTCTCAGTAAAGACGACAACAATAAACTCAAAATGACGCAGAGTCATCGATACAAGATTCTAACTTTTTATAACGTTCTGGTAGCAGGAAGTTATAGGCTGTGTGCACTTGAGAAATCCTTGTTGTGCCCATGCACAGTTAATTTGGGTAGGAAGATTTTATAGGTAGGAAAATATTTCAGAACACTGAAAATTTCATTTTTTTAAGGGGCCTTGAGAAATTCAATTGAGAACCAAAGACCTGCCATTTGTACAGATCCTAAAAAAATCTACTAAATAGCCTGTAGAGGAAATATTGGCGCTCTCTCCCAGCGCTCACTCCTCTTCATCAGTGCACTCATTGACCGTCTGCTCTGCTGTGAACTCCTGATGACTCAAGAGGTTCTAACAGGCGAAATGTACAACACCAGTCACCTGAGTGCGCTCTCTCAGACAAACACACACATACACAGTGAGTCCATTGTCATCAGGGCTCAACGTGACGGTGCACAATTCAGCTCCTGAATGGCGCCCTCTCAAGGCTAAGGTTTCGCAAACTCTCCTGCAGCCCAGTCTGTCAGTCAGTCGGTCTGTGTGTCTGTCTTCTCCCAGGAGTCTTAGCTTTAGTTTCAACCTGGTCAGGGTCGTCTCGACACAAAGGACAGTGTGAGACAGTCTGAACAGGGTCTGGACGGGTATCGTGTTCTAACGTATGGAAAGAACAAGGGAGAAGGAGCAGGAAGAGAGCAAGGAGTTCATCACTTCTACACTGTGGATTTGATCTTCGTGATGTTTAACTGAATTTGAAAAATATGTTGTACATGAACTACTACTTCAAATTAATATCTATATTTTATTATCTCAGGATACTTGATTTCCGAAGAGTGCCCCCGGTGGCAGGACGACTGGTGAACATGACGAGAGAAATCAGAGACGTGACACGGGACAAGAAGCTGTGGAGGACGTTCTTCATCTCACCAGGTAGTGAGACATTCAATAACACAAGTTATGAGACTGAACTGAGAAGATGAGACAGCTAGAAATCTGGAAATTATTTGGAAATTATAATTTAAGTTTGTTGATAATAATAATAATATAAACCACTGCATATAGGAAAACACAAAAGTAGACAGAGAACGCAAAGCAAAAATGAGAAAAAAAGAATTTCACGACACAAATGTGATGATTTGTGATACCAAATCTCACCACTAGATGGCAATGAAATCCATGTTATTGACAAAAGCTCCGATGTATTCGCTAATTTACGGTGATTTTTTAACTGTAACTTCATTATGTTGAATTCAACCCCAGGATATTTATATATACGTATTTATATGTACATATATATATATATATACGTACAGTACGTTAAAGTTATGTTATTTTACATTATAGTATTTTAAGAGAGTGAGTTTCTCCACATTCATCCCTGTACTTCTGTCCTCAGCCAACAATGTCTGCTTCTACGGTGAATGTTCCTACTACTGCTCCACTGAGCACGCTCTGTGTGGGAAACCAGACCAGATCGAAGGCTCACTCGCAGCCTTCCTGCCAGACCTCAACCTGGCCAAGCGCAAGACCTGGAGAAACCCCTGGAGGCGCTCTTACCACAAACGCAAGAAAGCAGAGTAAGGAAAAAATATATATTCCGTCTCAGCTGTTTTTTTTTTATCTCAGATGATTAATCGTTTTCTGTCATCTGTAGATGGGAGGTTGACCCCGACTACTGTGATGAGGTGAAGCAGACGCCTCCTTACGACCGCGGCACCCGCCTGCTGGACGTCATGGATATGACCATCTTTGACTTTTTAATGGGTGGGCAGACATCTGATAGATCTTCTTATTCTTCTCCAGGATTTACCTTTCTCAGGGGTTGCTACAGCCAGTCACCATCTCAGCATCTTTAAATCTTCCACCTCCAGCTCTGTCTCCTGTCTTCTATCTATTCCTAGTGTCTCTAATCCGTCCATCATGGCTGGTCTCACAACTGTCCTGTAAACCTTTCCCTTCACCTTAGCTGAGACACCATTGTTATCCTTATAAACTTTATATTTTTTACTGTTTTTTTTACTCTGTGCAGGTAATATGGACCGCCATCATTATGAAACCTTCGAAAAATTTGGAAACGATACCTTCATCATTCACCTGGACAACGGAAGAGGGTAAAGATCACCATCAACAGTGATGGTTTCCCTGGAAACCCAACTTTTGTAAAGATCTTTGTTAGTTGGGATGTATTTAATGGTTCATTTCATGAATTTAAGCTTGTGTTTTTCTGTTTTCTTCACCTAGGTTTGGAAAACACTCTCATGATGAGATGTCCATCCTGGTGCCACTCAGTCAATGTTGCAGGTTGGACTCTTTTGTCTTTTTTTCCTCCACTTATTTGGGAGCTAATTGTACATTTTGAGAAATGTCTTGCCAAACGGAAACACCTTTATCTAATTTGATGATCCTTCTTAAACCGTTCGCAGAGTGAAGAGGTCGACCTACCTGCGGCTCCAACTGCTGGTCAAAGACGAGTACAAGCTCAGTTCCCTGATGGAGGAGTCTCTGCTCCGCGACCGTCTGACCCCCGTCCTCATTCAGCCCCACCTCCAGGCCATGGACCGCCGTCTCCGCCTGGTGCTGCAGGTCATCGAGGGCTGCCTGGACAAAGAGGGATATGATAATGTTGTGGAGGAGGACTTAGTTGGAGACACTTCCACGCACAGGAGTGCAGGACAAAGGTAGTGAGGGCGCAGCCCTATGGTTGACCGGGACCACCAGTAACACATGGAGGACCACGTCTGTGGACGTCTGACAACAGAACAGGACTAACCGTCCCAACTCTGATGAATTCAGTGAATTCCCAAGACTTGCCGTCAATGCCTCTAAGGAACCTGCTGATTATGTGTGTTGTTTCTAGAAGACACTGTCCACAGACAAAGACTGAAACCAGTGGACACTTTGTATTTGTTAGATACAGATATATTTTTGTTTTACCAGATGTTGTACAGTATAAGACACAAAGGAACCATGGGTGTTCACTGGTTTGGTCGTGTTTGTAGCTTGTTGGGTTGGTGCAAAACCAAAAAAAGAACCTACACTGACTGGACGTCTTCATGGCCAGACGATAAGCTTTATCTGTTCTTACAGCACACAGACAAGTTTGAGGATATTGTTTGTTTTGTTTTATTATTTTAGAAAAATCATAGTTTTTACACAAAGCAGCCGGATTCATGAATCTTCAAGTTTGGTACAATAAAAACTGTGTTTGAAGTTTCTGATTTATTGGCTTTAAAAAGGGGCCAAGCTTAAATATTACAACCTTACAATGTCTTCAGTCCAAGTATAAAAAAGGGTCCAGGTCCAAACACAACATCATTTTGCCTTTTTCTACATTTCTTATTTATCTTTACGTACAGTCAAACTCCGCGGGACAAAACTATAAGGATAGAGTTGTTCCAAACCTGAGGCCTGAAGCATTTATTGTCGTCCAACGTCTCGGAGAGAAGTAGAGATGAGACATGTCCCGGTTTGTTTGTCGTTTTATTTCTTGAGATTTGATATTCTGAAGAATTATTTATTGTTGCACTTCAGTGAGTGAAAGTGTTTTTGATCATTTCTCAGCTACAGTTTTGCCTCGTGTGGCTCTTTATGTTTAAGCTATAGATAAGATGTTAAGTATTTGGATAATATTTTTAGATCTGGCTGTTTTTATTTCTTTGTTTTTAAAGAGATAAAGAAAAAAACTAAGCTGATTTTAGGTTGTCTAAGTGGTGCCAGTGCAATTTTCAGTTCCCTGAGCGTCCTGTGTTGGGGCTAACCCAGTATCTGTGCAATGACAGCCATGGAGTACTTGAATGTTTTTGGGGTTGGCTGATGGACAGGAGGCATGGACAGTAAACTGGGATCAGGCGTCTGGTCAGTCCAGAGGTGGCCGGAGGGGCCAAGGACCACTCGTCCCCCCCGCGGAAGTCAACAAGGCACTGTTTTCATATTCTCAGTGTAAATACCTATAAATACTACAGACCGACCAACTTGCACCGCACAGTGATTTGCTTCTGTTTTTCTGCTGTTGCATTGTTACTGTGAAGATCTGTTTACTAAATGATTAAAGTGTGCAATAAAAACCAAACGTGAGGATGAATCTCTGTTGACATTCAGTCTGTTTTTAAACCCATTCTTTTCAGCCCAGGAAATCGAACCTTATGCCGAATGTGGATTCGAACCTTAGGCCTTGCGGACCCAAATCCGCTTCCTTAACCACTTCCGCCTGTTATGAACACGGGCTGAGGCTCGTTAACGTGTTAATGCGCTCTCCTTGGTGCTGAGTAACAACGTCAATCTAAAACACTGTCCATGGTGCTGAAATTAACACGACTAAGACAAAATCGTTGAATGCTTTGATTAGGAATTGTAAATTCATCCTTTGCACGATTCATCATATTCTAATAAAGCGATTAATCGACTAAAACCAACAATTAGTCGTGTCACAATGGTCACGAACAGCTGACAGCCAAATTCAACCTCCCTGACTTCTATTAACGTGTTCAACATCCCGGTTTGAAGGTTTACTACCGTTCTTTCCCACAAGATGGCACTCGTGAGGTGTATTTACAAAGTGGCAGCTCAACAACAACGTGCAACCTCGTTAAAAATACACAAGGTGGCACTAAAGCCTCAATCAGCCAAGTCTTGGAGGTTCATACCTGTGACGGATGTGACGTAATTTGGTAATAATAATAGAATTTAATTTTGCTAATGCGGTCATAATTATTAGACGGTTTCAATGAGTAAAGAAGAATATTAGAGTTTGATGTGTTTACCAACAAACATGTCATGTTACGGTAACATGATGGTTAGTAATTGATTGAGTTTTTTTTTTATTTTAATGTAAATTTAATTCATTATTATAAAGACAATAGAACTATTGTATTCCCTCTCGGCACCGAGCACATGCCTGATGACGTCACTATCACGCAGCCTTGACATTGTTTACCTTCCACAGTGGATGTTCACACCTCCCACAGCATCATCCTCGCCTGCCTGGTAACAGTAACCAACACCACTGTCCTCTGGTAACCATGGTAACACAAGCCCCCCCCAGACTCCCACTGATCTGTAGGTATGTGTCCTCAGCAACCCTGACCTCTAACATCATCACGACTGCCCCCTACAGCCAACTTGGATTCCATCCGTAATTTGATGACGTATATGGATTTCTATAAAAAAATATAAATTCCTAAACTCTGTGTCTCAGCGACGGAGTTTTGCAGATGTTGTTTGTTGTACTTTAATCACCGCAGACACTAATTCTATTCATTATATATAACCTGATTAAATGTAACCCACGCTACAGTTCTGAAAATTTTCCTGCTGATCACACACTCTTCACATTTGATGAGGCTTTTTAATCATGTGATAACAGAGGATGTGTCTGATTGGTTCATATTCCCCAGTGACAAGTCAACCATAACCATGAATACAGAATGTGTCCACTCAGGTCAGCCTGAGCTGCACAGAATTTTGATTTGCAGCTGAATGGACCAAACGATGGCAGACAGAAGGTGAGGGAATGGTTCCCAATAGTTCAGACGAGAGCAAACTAAGGCCTGAGGCCCTCATAGGGCCCGCTAGGATTCATAGTCAGGCTCGCCAAACACTAGTACAGGACAGAAAGTGCTTCCAATCGTTCTAGACTGTTATTTCTGTCTCTGCCACTAGATGGCGACAGATATCACGTGTCAAATGATGAAGTACAACTCTCATCCAGCATATTGAACACACCAGTCCTATTTTGGACCTCACTTCGACCCTTGAACCATATATTTGACCCACCCCTCTATTAGACAACTGATCAGGGCAACACAGACAAATAACCATTTACTCACAAAGTTTCTTTAGCAAATAAAAGATTACCATTAACCCATACAGCGCCAGAATCTATGTTTACAAATAAATTATTTCACTGTAAGGCAACACAACAAGCCACGTCTCCACTGAACGTCTCAGGCACCAGTGTCTGTGTTGTGATACAGAAGAAAAAGAGAGAAAATGAGAAGCTTGGAAACGCTGCTCCAGATGAAGTCTCTCCGTCTCAATTGATGTCTGCGCTCTAGGCAGAATCACGAATCGCTCATTGATCAAAACTAACGTGTCCCTGTGAGGAGAGCTCCCCCTGGCCTGGGGAGGGAGAAACGACTAAGCGCAGCCCTAACCTGCGCGTTAGGGTGATATTGATCTGAAAATATGGTTGACACGTGGCTTATGAGTCAACATGACACTGTGAGGCTATATGAAGGGCCGGATGGGCTAAAGGGGCTGCAGTTTGAGGCTTCGCCACCAGGGGGAGGCTCAGGTCGCTGATGTCAAGTGACAACTCTACTTATACTAATTTTACTCTACTTCATACACTCATAATATCTACCTACACTCAAGATAAATATCATATGTGTTTAACATCTAACATCTTTAAAATATATTCTTCCACCTCTAAAACAGAGGGTAGGAAGATATTATGGGTAGGAAAAAACTTCAGATATGGCTGTAATTTCTTGATAAAGGCAGGAAAATATTATTGGCAAGAAAATACTTCAGAGCGACGGCATCCACAATTGTTAACACATAAATATATACCATATACATACATAAATGTATACATATATAAACATACATACATTTATATGTACAAATATACATAGATGCATATAAATATGTGTATATATATGATATCAATATATGTTTATAAGTAAAGGGTAGGAATATTTTATGGGTAGGAAAAAATTTCAAATATGGCTATAATTTCTTGTTACAGGTAGCAAAATTATATGGACAGGAAAATACTTCAGAACAATGGCAACCACACTTGTTGACACAAATAAAAATACCTACATACATGCATAAATGTATACATATATTCATTTATATATACATATATGTGTACATATGTGTGTATATATTTGTAGTGCAAGTTTAAGGCATCTCTGTGTCTGATCTCGTGGATGATTAAAAGTCGACTCTCAGCGGACGCTGCTAAAATTGGTAACGGCCTATAATTAGAAAACATCAGCGTCCATTATTTAAGGTGACGTTGAAGATTTTGTCTGGGTGCGTGTGTGTGTGTGTGTGTGTGTGTGTGTGTTGCGCGAGCGAGCGCGCGTGTCCGCTCTAAGCCTGTATATGGCGACAGAGATAAAACTCCCCCGGTCTGTCGTCAAGGTCAGTCGGAGGCGCATCCTCGCGCGTCAGGACCACCGGGAGAGAAATTAAACTCCAAATCAATCGCCCTTGAACCGCTGCGAGTGTGTGCGAGGACTCGCGCGCACCCGCCCGCCCGCCCGCGTGCGTCTCATCGACTTACTGGCAACGAACGCAGACGAGAATCTGTTTAGGTGCAGAGAGAGAGGGGAAAACAGACGATGATGTGTGTGAGTGTGTGTGTGTGTGTGTGTGTGTGTGTGTGTGTGATGGCTATGACGCATCTGTGAGTCCCGTTACGCTTGTCTATGCGCGCGCGCGCGCGTGCGCCTGCCTGCTGTGTGCCAAGAGCAATCACGGGCCATTGACATAATTGCACATCCCGCAATATGTATGGCGGGAGGAAGAAGAGGAGGAGGAGGAAGCGCTTGTAAATGCGAAGGAACAGGGGAGAGGAGAGGAGAAGAGAGGAGAGGAGAGGAGAGGAGGGCGACGCTCGGGAGGCTCCGTCCGATGCGACAGGCTCTGGAGGAGAACCAGAAGGAGAGGAGGGGGAAAAAAAAGGAGAAGAGAGGAGGATAATTATTGACGCGCGCCTGGACGTGCTGCCAGCAGCTCCTCATCTGTCACTCAAGTAGAGAGAGAGGAGAGAGAGAGAGGAGGAGATGACTGAATGGGAGGAGAGTCACACGTCCCGTCCCCTCCCCCTCCGCCCTCCTTCCCTCTCCTTCCTTCCCTCCCCTCACTCCTTATTTTCATTCATGACACAATCAGCGACGCGCACACACACTCTCTCTCCCTCACACACACACACACACTCCCATATCTCCCCCACGCAGCTCCTGGCTCAGTCCCCTCTCCATCAAAAAGACGGCTCTCTCCCTGTGTC
>JAFBJS010054642.1:104543-124985 GCA_016785265.1 Paraplagusia blochii | reverse complement strand
GATGTGTATAAGAGACAGGGTTCCCATTAAGGCTGAGATTTCTCTGACACCAGGCTCATTAAACTCAGATAATGAACAACAGGAAGTCGTGAACATGGTCTAAAAAAAAAAAAAACACGCACGAAAGCTTCACTCTGGTTTTCAGTGATTATTACACCAACAAATTAACACAGGCCTGTACTCAAATACTGGGGCAGACCCCCTCTACGTGCACGGTGAGTTACTGTACAACTGGACATGGAAGGTTTCAGAAGGTGTTTCACCTCTTATCCAAGAGCCTTCTCCAGTTCCTACTTTGGCCAGTTGCCCTCGAAGTAACTGTTTTTTTAACTAAATGGCCTGGAACAGTGGTCCCCAACCACTGGACCGGGGGCCCAGTACCTGTCCGTGGGTGAATTGGTGCCGGGCCGCAACAAAAGAACTGACCAATAGAATGTCTAGGATTCCATCATCAATAATGCAACTATATTTGATTAGGAAATATTTTCTCAGTGAAGACAACAATAAACTCAAAATGACGCAGAGTCATTGATACAAGATTCTAACTTTTTATACCAGTCTGGTAGCAGAAAATTATAGGCTGTGTGCACTTCAGAAATCCTTGTTGTGCCCATACAAAGTTAATGTTAATTTGGGTAAGAAGATTTTATAGGTAGGAAAATATTTCAGAACACTGGAAATTTCAATTTATTAAGAAGTATCTATCTACCATAACTTAACGACCGGTCTGGTCGTTAATAGTACAAGACATTTAACCGGTCCATCGGGCAAAAAAGGTTGGAGGACACTGACCTGGAAGACTCAGGACCTCCTTGATATCAGGGTCTCAGTAGTTTTTCAATTTGCACAGTGTGGGTTTGAGGGAGGACAGTGGGTGTTGTACACATTACTGTCCCCAAGGGGGCAGCGTGACTGGAAATAATCAAGACCAGCTGCCGTACGCGACCTCCCAGTGTACAGACCTCTACGGTGACCATGGAACCATTAGAACCAGGCCACAAAAACTGGTTCACAGATGCAAGCCATCCTTATTTTTATCTCGGTCTATGGCAGGGACACACAACAAAACACAGGCTGACATGAGTGAGACAGTAAGAGAGTGAGACAGTCAGAGAGTGAGACAGTGAAGGAGGGAGGAAAACGCAAGAGGGAGGCTTTAGTCAAGTGAAGAGTAAAGAAGACAGAACGCTTGATCTTCCTCAACAGTTCCTCAGCGGCGTCTCTCTCCCCTCCGTCTGTCTGTCTGTCTGACAGTCTGTCTGTCTCTCTCCCCACACACACACACACACACACACACTCATCCCCAGTCTGTGCGATGGCATCACTCCAACCACACCGTCACCCCCATCTGCTCTTCCTCACGCTCACATTAGACGGTGGTGGCGCTAATGCAGGGACAGGCTGCTAGACTCCCCAGAACAGGCTGCAGGAAGGACGAGACACCCCGACACCCATCACCCCCAAAACACCCCCCCGCCCACCACCACCCCAAAGCTAATTCCATTATACACTCCCAATTGGATAGGACGCGGGGCTGTCTTCTAATTGCTTTCTTATCCCCCTGAGCTCCCCCCCTTCTGCCTCACTCTCTCTCTCCTTCTCTTCCTCTCCATCACCTCACCACCAACATCTCCTGCCTCCCCCTTTCTCCTCCTTCCAGCCCGCCCCTCACCCTGTGTGCTCTCAACATGGCAGCAGACAAGCAGAGGAGGGAGGCGAGCTAACATAAGAGAGAGAGAGAGAGAGGGAAGGAGAGAGAGGGAAGGAGAGAGAGAGAGTCAGGCGGACTGCTGCTATCAAGGACTACTGGTGCCATTTTCAGCATCACAGAGAAAAAGGATAGAGCGGCTCGGCTCAGCTCGGCTCAGCTCACCTCTGCTCACAGCTGCCTCAGTGCTGGGACTGGAGGGACGACACCGAGGAGGAGGAGGAGGAGGGACCAGCCTGCCCCTAACTCAGGTACCACGCTTTTCCCCTCTCACTTATTTTCATTCTGAAGAGGTAAATAAGTGCAGCTGAAAGTCAGTCAGGCGGCCGGGAGAAGGGGGCGTGTGCCGTCAGAGTGAGTGCATCTGTGTCTGAGCGCCGGAGAGAGGAGGACGGCAGCCCAGCTCTCACTCCTGGGACTGGGTTCTAGTTTCGTTTCGACAGCAAACTCTTCGCCTTAACCTCTGTTTTCCAGCAGCATCTGTCCAAACAACAGGCAGAACAAACAGTCCCTCTGCCTGGAAAACAGGCGGACGACCTGCTGTGCGTGCATGTGCTGTGACCTCTCCACAGTTTGTTGCTTTCCTCTCTGGCTGTGCTGAGCAGCCGGAGTCTGGTGCGTGTGATGCCCGAGCTGTAACGGGGGAGAGTGTCGAGGGACTGGTGTGTCATAGCAGGCTGTTTACTTTGCCTTGTCGCACATGTGTCAAACTCAAGGCCCGCGGGCCACATGCGGCCCACTAAGTCATTTTGTACGGCCCGCGGGAGCTTAAAAGCCAATGGTTGAGCAGTTAAAAAAAAGTTTAAACTTTTTCTTTATTTCTGTAATCTTTTCAATTACATAAATATTTATTCAGGGGTTATGGAGGAGTTACTGCCCCTTCAAGGGGAACTGTTTCCCTGATCTGCCCTCCCTGGGGGGGAAATAAGGACTATTGCATAAGGAGGAACCTGGAACGTAAACAACTCCAAAATTCAGATTCTACAACTGCGCGTCAGCTCTGGATCAGTTCAGTTCACTGTCAGAGTTGATGCTGTGTGCGTATGCATGTGTGTGTGTGTGTGAGGTCTTCCACATGTGTGCTGGGCATAAACATGTGATCAGCGTCACACGGTTGAAGGCCAACAGTCCGGTGTGTGTTTACGTGTCCGCGCCTCTAACATTTGAGGTCGATTTTTTTTTCTACATTTCATCGTGGTTTTGCCCTCAGCTCTGGAGGACTGACTCAGACTGCAGTGTCACTCGCTGCTGAGCTGAAACTGATGCTGCCGACAACCTCGCTCCACACGGAGGAGTGGGAAGGAGCGGATAAGAGAGAAAAAAAAAAAGTGGGAGGAGGGAGGAGAGGAGCTCAGAGGTGTCACAGAGCAGGAGGAAAAAAAAACTAGAGCAACACAGGCACAGCCAGCAGAGTGTGTGTGTGTATAAGTGTGTATTGGTGTGTGTTTGTGTGTGAGTGTGCCGGAGAGAGGGACAGAGAGTGCAACAGGGAGGAGGTGGTGAGGAGATAACACAGGGAGGTGTCAGGGACAGAAAACAGAGGTGAGAGGATGCTGGTGTTGACTCTGCATGTGTATGTATCTGTGTGTGATGTTGCTCTACAGCAGGGGTGTCAAACTCATTTCCACCACCAGGGGGCCTCCTCAGTGATCGAGTTCCCCTTGAACAAAAAGACTTTATGAATGTAACAACTTATTTGCAAATCAATGTTTCTGCAATTGATTGTTATTGAATGAAGTTGCATTGGTGTCCAGTCAAACCATTCAGGAAAAAAAAAATCTGCAAAACTTCAGGACTCCCACGGGCCACAAAAAATGACTCGACGGCCCTAATTTGGCCCGCTGGCCATGGGTTTGACACTATAGGGACGGATTAGATGTGTATAGATAGAGAATCAGAGAAGGACAGATCAACGGAGACGACCCAGAAACAGACAGCTCTTAATGAAGGCTGAGACAGTGATCCCAGAGACAAGGGTTCGTCGGGTACACATCTGCGCAGGGCGACCAGCAGGGGTCTCACTGCTCTGATGTAGGTTGATGTTGAGTAAACATGTTTTTGTGGACAAGGACGCCAGACTTTCCAGGTGGACAGCATTTGTGTGAAGGACTCACGTCTGTACTTTGGACACTGACACACACAAACACACACCAACCTGTATATGCTCTAAACCTGTCCGTCTTTCTCGACGACTTTTTCTTCTTCGCTCTGGTTCACGTTTGGTTCCCTGCATGATGCAACACAATGAAAGGGTGCTGATTATCATGGTGATTGGGAGACGCTGGGTAAAGAGCGCTGGGTGTGTGTGTGTGTGTGAGAGACGGGGTGAGAGAGTGAGGGACAGAGAGACAGAGTGTGTGTCAGTAAAGGGCATACTGAAATTGGCAAATCATTACTGTGGTGAAATGAAAGGTGAAAGATCTCCTTCGAGCAGACCCCTCCCCTCCTTTCATCCTTTCCCCCTGACTTCCTCTCCCTCTCTGTCTCTCTCTCTCTCCGTCTGTCTGTCCCTCCCAGACCAAAACAAATATATGAGGTCATAGACAGAAGAACAGAAGGAAAACTGTGACAAACTGGCAGAACAACAGACTGGAGAAACACATGAATGGCGACGGCGCGGGGTCAGACGTCGGGACGCGTTTATCGTTTGATTCCACCGCTGTCTCCAGCCGTTGGTCAAAAACCCAGGGGCCGAGTGTGGCTCCTTTGATCCATGAAGGTGGAGAATGCAGGAATTGTTCCGGAGTGTTGGTAAACACAGAGACTGCAGTTGCACATGTTTGGCCTGCAGGGTGTGCTATCAGCACAGTTTGATTTCCCTGCTCTGTGAACAGGAAGCTGATGTCATTATTGTTTCACTTTAATCTTATAATGTCACTCAGTGGAGACTTTTCCAACGCAGCAGGTGTGAACGCAACGTCAAAGTGAAGCTGGGTGTAAGACAGAGTTTGTCTGGTCCATCACTACTGGTCCAGCCCCGGCCTCCACCCTCTCCCCCACCTCTCTGGGTTGTTGAGTTCCCCTTGACCTAGTGCTGGTCATTAGGACTATAATAACCAGCTGCTGTACCAGCAATTCATAAGGAAATAAAATAATGGAAACTGTTTTCAGTAAAATCAGACATGAGTCGCGCAAAAACCAAAGAAACATCTTCGAACTCTCCTTTTTTTTAGGTGACAAGGAAAAAAAAGAAAAAAAAAATTCCTGCTGCTCTCTGAAAAGGTGTCCTTCTCATAACACCCGTCCAAATTCAACAGCTGGCCTTCAGGCAGGACGGTGGACGCCCCTGACACTCACCCTGAATCGGTGACTTTTCCCCACACTAATTTCTCCTTGTAACTTTCAATCTTTGTTCCGTCCTTTGTTTATGGCCGTTCCTCGCTCACCTGCTCCCTATTTTTAACTACATCACCTTCAAGTTGCCTCAGTCTGCGCATGTGTTTGGGTGGGTGCGTCCATCGCTCCATCGACCGCATGCGTGTTTACGAGCATTACAATATAAGCCCCAAGTGCCCACCTAATTGCCCCAGAGGCTCATGGTTATTTACTGTGGTGGGGGGGGGGTTATTAGGGAACAGCGAGGTTGGGGCATCGGGTGGGGTGGAGTAGAGAGAGGATGAAAATGTCTGTCCTTCATTAAAGAGAATGGGCTGCGAACAGAAGCGCAGCGACAGGAAGGACCTGGACCACAGAAGCATCATTAAATGCACACAGACACAGACGCTCTCTCTCGCTCGGCTGATAATAAACCCAGGCTTCTCACCTGTGAGTCACAGCACTGGGTGTCATTTCCCATCATTTCTTATGTCAATCCTTGTTTTTATAAACCTTGTCACTGCTGTTGTTGTTCTGGTTATTGAACATCTGGTTTTCAAGGTTAAATGACCACACACCAGGATTGACCAAGTGCTGGTTCTCTACAGCGTTTCATATACCAGAGGTTTTTACAGGACCGGGTTAACTTATGTCAAACCCACGGTCCGTGGGCCATTTGCGGCCCATGGAACAACATTTTATGGCCCCCACCTTGATGTGAAAGTTGAATTTATAATACTATAATAGTAGACACTTTGTACAACTACTAGTCTAGGCCACTAGTCCTGCTACTTGCTCATGTGATAATCAACCATGTTTCTAGGATGAATTCTTGCCGATTTATTCACGATTTTTACCTCAACCTGCCACTTTGCACATAGACACAGATAGAAAATCAAGTAATCAACAGGGGGCAGCATGGCAGAACTGAGAGACCAGACTGACCACGTCTGTCAAGGCATTTCCTGGTCCATACACATCGTCGTGGTCACCATTTTTTTCTGTCTCTGATCACAGACTGGTGCAAATTGTCAGGGAAATGAGTTTTGTATCTCAAAGAGAAACTACGATAATCCACCCAACTGCCACTAGAGGCCTCTTCTTTTTCCTTAATTTATATTACATTATTATACATTAGGGAAACTCTTTCACCCAAAACAGTTCAGACTACAGGAGACGTGTCAGACGTCGGACGTGTCGTGTATGATCGCAGTCCAATCCCACTCGACCCTCCATCGTACAGTGTGAGCAGCAAAAGGGGAAAAATGGCACAGTGCACACCTGGCTTTGTAGCACATGATTTGCTCCGACGGATCAAAAGACGTCTGTAGAAACTAAGATTAAAACCGATGACTTTTGTTACCGCGACGTCAGACTCACTGGGATCACTGACTGAATCCAAAACAAAAAGGACAACGCCTTGGTCCAACGGTGAATAAACACCACACATACGACACGTCTAGAAAGGTCTGTCCGTTTCAGCGGTGTTCAGAATCAGTTCTGTCTGCTGTGAATCTAGGACAACTGTTATCTGCAAAATAGTCAAAATGCTCCCATTAGAGATACCATCAGACGAAAACCTGCTGGTGAAGCTGCTCAAATCTGACGTCATATTCGACTAACGGATTTTGCAAGAGGAAATCCAGTTTGTAAAAATAGCAGATACAGGTATATCTAAACACACGGCCTGGTGTCCAAGGTCAGGCCCGGGGCCCCGAGACTGAACAAACAGCCTCTTTTATTTCCTGTGAATAACACGGAACCATAACAAAGTCTTCCCTTTATCTTTAAGTGAATCGCTCGATCCAAACTCTTCACTGTGAGTTTTTTTGGAGTGCGAGGAGTGAGAGGGTGAGAACACACTGTTCCAGTCAACAGTGCACCAAGACTGCTAACCTAGATCTGATTACACGGCGCTGCTCCACACATGCAGGTCCGTGTGCGTGCGCTGAGCAGAGGTGTCCGAGTCTGGACCCAACGGGGGTTAGAGGTCTGTGGGGACCAGTCAGGCGAGTCAGTCTGTCTGTCTGTCTGTTTGGAAAGGGAGCGAGAGACTGTTGATGTATTCCCCTCCATGAGTGAGGAGCATCAAAGAGAGTGGAGAGGAAGAGGGGGATGATGGAGCAAAGGGGTTACTGCAGGGAAAAGAAGACAGGAGAGGGAGGGAGAGGAGAGGAGAGACGGGGGGGTGAGGACGACGGATGAGGAAGAGCTCATCTGTATGCTGGTTACTGTGTTCTGCCTGTTTGATCTGGAGGGAGTACTTAGTGCTGGATGGTGGGATGCGGCGGAGTGCAGAAGGCAAAAATAAGGTGTGGGGTTGGAGGGGTGGATGGTGGCAGGGTTGGAGGCGGCCGAGGGGGGGGTTAGGTGCAAGTGTTGGGTGCAGCACTTTGCTCATTAAAGGGACCTGGCTGTCGTCCAACTCTGTGCAGTTCATCAACTGTCCTTCACGTCTCTCATCCTCTGCCTCCTCCACTGGCTTCTTATCATCCGTCTTCTTCCTTCCTCTCTCCTCCCTCTTCCCCCTGTTTACTCCTTCTGCCGTTCCCCACCAGCCCGTCCTCCAGTTCCAGCATCAATGCAACCGAACACCGTTGTGATGTTTCAGACCTTCTTTTCTTACTGGCCTCTATTTTTATCAAAGATCTGTTTTTTAAAAACACTGGAAAAGAAGTCTTTAAAAGACGCAGTGAAGTCCCCAGGTGCGAGTTGCACTTGTTAGTTGATTCACATAAGCATCATTACATTATTTCCGCAAGATGATATTGTTTTTTACTTCCATAATGAAATCATTGATTTATTTTTGGCTATTTTTCATTATTATTTTCGTTCAAATGAACGACCCATCTTTCTGCTCTGGACTCCGCCCCTTGACCACAATTGGTCTAATTTTAAGACCAAGTGCGGCCCGCAAGCCAAAGCGTTGGCCACACTTTCAATAATGACCATTCTAGGGACAGTGTACCGGTACTTGAATGTCGGGCAGTGGTGGCCTAGTGGTTAAAAAAGTGGACTTGGGTCCAAGAGGCTTTAGGTTTGAAACCACCACCAGGTTGCCACTGAGTTGCTCTGGGCTTAGCCCCGTATTGAGCCACACAACTTCAGGAAGGCATACAGTATGGAGCAGTGTGATTTGGGTGGCAGTCGTGGAGACAATGCTACAGACACCAGGTAACAGATAAACGAGTGATGATGAAAGAATGAAAGGAAATTTAGACCAGTTGACCAGTTAGCAGACTATCGACGCTGACGACCAGGGCTACAGTGATGTATCAATGAGGACTGGATTTTTTTATCTTTGCAAAATTGTGACAATTGTCTTTGGTATTTTAAAACAAAATGTTCAAAAGAACAGGATTGGGGCCCAAAGAAAAAGGAACCATAAGATGGAACGAAGGATCTGTCTCAGGTGTCTCCCGTGTGTTTTGATCACATCGCAACCACAGTACTTTGAAAACTTTTCTGTTACCCCCCTCATGCGTCTTCAAACAGCTGCTGGAGTTACATAATGCTGCCGAGACCAAAGGAAGCGGCAGAATAAGTAAAAAGGCGACGAGACAGAGACACAGAGAGAGAGAGAGATGTGCAGAGACGGAGGGGAAGAACTCCGGGGACGAGAAGGATACAAAATGCATCCTTCATCATAAACACGGCTTTAAAAGCATTTCAAGGCAGGAGGAGAGGAACGTTTCATTTGACTCATAATTCTGACAGTTGATGCCACTGATTCCTCCTGATGTTACCACCGTCATATCTGTCATGATAACGATGATGGAGGAATCAACTTTCTGACCCGGGTAAGACAAAGTGACCTACAGGAAGGAGCTAACCTCCCACAGAGCTGTGCTTTTGTTCTGGAAAACAGGACAGCCAGGACAGATGTGGGTTAGAGGAGAAGAACATTCCAGGAGAGAGAAAGACAGAGAGACAGAGAGAACGCCAGGGCCACGGTTAACTGCCTCTCTGCCTGACGGAATTTTATTCCCCGCCATAAAATGCATGTTGATGAGATTTATAACCGCGGGTCATCACGGGACAGATTGTACTCTGCCATGTCACCTTTAAAGTTGGAAACAAAACATCAATAAATTGAATGGAAATTCTATCAAAACAAAATCTAATTTTGTGCCTGTGAGCCAATAAGTTCACAATTTCCCCAAAATTGGGGAAATGGTGAACTTGGGCCCCAATTGGGCCCCAATGGGGAGCAAAGTTATCACACATGGGACTCAGAAATTGTCAAAAAATTAGAGAATTGCTCTGATTTTTTCTGCTTTGGTTCAGTGGGGTTCTGAACCAATGTCACTGGGAATCACAAGGTTAACTGTTGAGTCTTGTTGACCGTCGATGTGGGACAAAGGAATTGTGGACGGGTGTGTTGGACTGGTAAACTGTTGTGTCCACTTCCCCTTGTTGGTAAGAATGGCTCCTAGGATTAGCTTGGTCTACATTGCTTGTGTATCAGTCCAACTTGTGCCGATTTATGGCCATTTTCCTCTAAATAGGATCAACTTTTATGTAGTTCTTTTACTAAAAAGACATGAAACTGAACAAGTAGTTATACAACCTTGAATTTTCTTCTATAAAAATCTAATCTAGGGACTGGTGGCTAAGCGGATAAGGAAGCAGACTTGGGTCTGGAAGGCTTCTGGGTGCGCACAGCGCTATCCCGGACGACATAACTTCCAGTGGACTCACCACCCACAAGGAGGCTCACTGTATGGAGCAGTGGGATTTGGGTGGCAGGGGTGGACACTGCTGCCCCTGATTCTATCACATAGTAGTAGTTAGTGCTTTAGTTCGAAGGCTATGTCTTTGTCACAGGCTTCCTATTCGCAGGGTTAGCAGTTTTCACAACTGCCACCCAAATCACACTGCACTATACAGTGAACCTTCCTGTGGGTACTGAGCCCACTGGTAGTTAAGTGGGTCAGGACAGTGATATATCCTAGCATCTCAGCATCTGAGGCCTTGGAGACTCAGGTCCATGTCTTAACCACTAGGCTACCACATGCATTCACTCAGTTCACTTATTGTCATTGAAAGGTACATATAAAACATCTGCACGATTGACGAACCAACACCTCAGTCCTGACTTACACAGGTGCCTTTCAGAAGCACCTGAGGAACAAGAGAAGACACCGACCTAGGCAGGGTTTGAACCTATGATCTTCCAAGATCAAGCCAGATTCTCTCACCTCTGGGTTTTCCAAAACATCAAAGCGGCGCTAGCCTACTTTGACGACTCTCTCTTCCAACCCCGGTACAGAGAATGACTGACAGTGTAGGAGAAACTACAGGGAGCAGGAAGATGTCGCAGCCGCTCGCTGTTTCCCATTGTGTATATTAGCTACAGCCTATGTTCGCTGCTGTTGCTAGGGAACATACGTGTTTGTCTGCTTACACCCATGCATACGTCTCCCGCGGAGAGCCTTCGCGCGGCGGGTTGTGAAATGGGTCGTCAGCCTGCTCAAACGAGCCGGCGGTGCTCTGACGATGGGCACAGATCTGGGTCTGGTGGGCAGACAATGGGTCGTTCCACCCAGCAGTGATGATGATGGAGGAGGTGGGGGGCGGAGGCTGGACGTGGGTGGGCAGTAGGTGTTAGTATGTGGATGGTACACAATGTCAAAAGCGGTGTTCGGTGTGATAAGCTGCTCCATCGGTCTGACGCTCCTTCAGCTGTTGTTCTGTTGTTTGTCTGTTTTCTGTCTCTCTGCTTTTCATCCCACATCCTCCCTCTCTCCCTCTCTCTCTCTCCCTCTTTTGCTCTGTCTCTCTCTCATCTCCGCTTCTTCCTCACTCCATGTCTCACAGAAAAGAGGTTGCGGCATTGCAGAGGTGGGTGTACTGCGGGGGCAGGAGTTTTTTTTGCACGTTGAGTTATTGTAAGAGCTGGACTATCACCTTGGATACACAATCACACGCAGACACACACACACAACCTGGCGTCGCATGTCAAACACATCCAATGATAAACAAATAAAAGTCGAGCTTTACACTGAAAACAGATTTCCGAAGCGACTTCGTGAAACTGAGATCAACTCAGAGGGCCCTTCGTGCTGAGCCTAACAAAGTTCCTCAAGTAAAAAGTGAAAGATGTTGATAAAAAAAAAAAAAAAAGAAACACGGCTGTGACGTTCAGTGGCCCAGCGTCGGCGTCTAACTCATTTATAAAATGTTTTCATGCCGAGACAACATCAGGGAGAATCAGACGACTTTGGCTACAGTCCTCAGTCACCTGAGGCACAGGCAGGAATGGGTCGCAGCCAAAATCTGAAATTAAATTATAATTCGATATCATCAATTATCTCACGTTCATGCGTTTCCACCGTGGTGAGCAAAACATAATGAATGCAGAGAAAGGAGCTGTCAGGCCATTCTGGGCTTCATTATTGCTTTATTACACCTATCATCTCTTTTGTGGAGATAAAACCACGCGTGTTGAGCCTTCGCACAAAGAACAGGCAGGAAAGAGAGTCGGCGAGAAGAAGATGAAGGCTGTTGAAAAGCAGGAGCACCTGGACGAGAGGAAGAGGAGCAATCAATCACACACACACACACACACACACACACACACACACACACACACACACACGTGTGACCATGTTCACACCCAACAACGCACATACACGCAGGCAAACTGGACCATCTGTACGGCCATAATTCAACACAAGTAAAATCTTACATCTTACGCTGTCCAACACTTTCTAAGAGCAGGATACTTAGAACAGGAGACAAAAAAAGCAAGTTTCTACTGCCACCTACGGGGGATAATGATTATAACAATTCGTCTGCGACTTTAGTTTTTTGACACCTACGTCCCCCTTGTCTTCGCAACCATTGACCTGCATTGTCCATTCATTTTCTGTTTGCAAATACATTAATCTCGGACGTACTGAAATATAAAGTACAAAATCTGGCCACAAGGGTCCTAAAATGTAGCATGGGGTCAGGCTAGGAGTGTTCATGTGAATGATACGATAAATGACATGAAGGAGGTGTTTAAGCCTTCTCTTTGCCATCCATAGGTAAACATGGGCATTGCAGGAAAAAGAAGTAGAATCGCAACACAAACCGATTACATACTATAGCTAGCAGACTGGATACTAACCCGAATGTGCTGCAAATTGCCCTTGGGGCTTTAGTTTGCCCATGCCTGCTTCAGCCTCTTACCCTAACCTTCTCAAACCCAAGGCTCGGGGGCCAAACATGGTCCGTAAGGTCTATTTGTATGGCCCAAGGTATATATAAAAATATAAACCAATTATATCACTGGGAGAGCTTAGCTGGCTGGAATCGTAAAGCTGAACGTGCCACATCGGGCCCCCGGGCCTTAGTTTTAACCCATGTCAGTCCAAGTACGATGGTAAATATTGTTGTATGATACAATTTTCTTGTTGTAACATCGATGAAGATGAGTTTCGGATAACGTTTCCACATTAGACTTTGCCAAAAATATCTTTTGCAAATCCATCCGAGAAAAACAATCACATTTCTCCATCTTTCTCAACACAATCCTGGTCAGGGTCATTAGAGAGTCTGGAGCCAATTCCAGATGACCAGGTCAAATTACACCCTGGACAGGACATCAGTCCATCACAGGACCTCAAATAAACAAAAAATAACAAACAACACAGACTGTTGTGCCTTCGGTCAATGTCCGTCCTCCATATTAGGACTGACTTGAAGACTTGAAGCTGAAAATAAGATTGTAGTATTAAACAAAGAGTAAGCAGAGAGATGAATTAGACCACTGAGGTTCAGAGTGAAGGACGTCCAGATGGGGGACAGGGTTGAGGGCTGTCACTTGTGACAGGGGTCTTAGAGATCCGTAATGAGATCACAGTGAGTCAGACAGGACGCTACGCACGCGGATAAAAGACGCGCTGCAGGGAATGCATTAAAATGGATTGATCATGACAGCTAATATAAAAATCTGCGAGGCCGTTATTCGCACGAGGAGTCTCGGTCTTGCTCACCGATCGATCGGGGAAAAAAAACAACCGGTGGAGTCGGCCGGAGTTGGCAGCGGATCACAGCTACCTCCTCCAGTCAGAGTGGACACCGCGTTACCTTCAACCTGTGAGTGAGTCACAGTGTCCGGCGGGAAGAGGCTGCACCATCGGGTCAACAAACCCTGGTCAATCTCTACGGATGAGTTTGTTCATTTGGTTTCAGCAAATACATGGACACGACACAGTGAGCGTGCTCAGCTTTTACAGAAAGCCTAGAGTGAACAACAATATGATGATGCACTTAATGAAAATATATAAAAATATAATGCTTAAAGCTTTTATCCTTTTCTACGCCATCTGTTGGGAAAATGCTGGGATTGCAAGTAAAAAGCAAAGGAAGACAAGGATGGACAGGATCAGGAATGAGGTGATTAGAGGGACAACACAGACAGGAGGGTTTAGAGACATAGCTAGAGAAGACAGATTGAGATGGGTTGGACATGTTCAGCGGATGGATAGTGGATACATTGGTAGAAGAATGATCCTAGAGATGGAGCTACCAGGTAGAAGACAAAGAGGAGATTGATGGATGCAGTGAAGGAGGACATGGAGGTAGTTGGAATGGAAATGTTTGACTCGCCAACAAGGATCAGAAGATAATAGTAATTTAAATCAAGAGTATAATTTGGAGTGGTGGGCCGGGTTACAAAGCCAGACGGGCCACATCTGGTCCACGGGCCATAGTTTACCCAGATTGGATCAAGAGGAAAAGTGAATCAGAACCTATAGTGTTGATTTCTGATGGGTTTCTGGGATGATGATGTCAGAGAATGTTACCAAACCAGCCAGGCTCCTATTGGACAATAAGGCTGTCAATCACAGCAGTGATCACACGTGCGCCATGTTAATGTATCCACCACATTTTCAACTCTAACTACCTCCATGTCCTCTCTCACTGCACCCATCAATCTCCTCTTTGTCTCCTACCTGGTAGCTCCATCTCTAGGATCATTCTTCTACCAATACAACCACTGTCCCTCCTCTGAACATGTCCAGATTAGATTCTCCTGTCTGTGTTGTCCCCCAAACCATCTCAATCTGTCTTCTCTAGCTTTTTCTCCAAACCTTCCTGTCTGTGTTGTCCCTCTAATCACCTCATTCCTGACCTTGTCCATCTTGGTCACCCCTAAAGGAAGGTTATTGACGATTCCACCTATTTGTTCTACATCTCAGCGTTGGTCCCTTCCTCGGGGAACACTATATGATGTTCCTTTAAGCTTCTTAAAAAGTTTTCTTCGCTTTCGTCTCGGTGACATTTGCATGAATGAAGCAGAAATAACCAAGTGTCACTCCAAGATTACTGTTTTTGTTCAGGTAATTTCCCATGAGCGCTTTAATTCTTACTTCCTTTCCTTCTTCCCCGCATTTTCTTTTTTTATCAACCACCTCGTAACCACGGTGCCACAGACACACTTCCTCATCCGTCCCGATCCCCGTCCTGACATCTTTCTCCCTTCTCTGCATCTCCACCTCCTCCATTAACAGTTCCATCTTTCTACTCCACAGCCTCCGCCCTCCCTTCGCCGTCCCTTCCCGCCCTCCCCTGAAGTTACCCGTGTTCTTTTCTCGGCACCTTCATCTTTTACCATTTCTCTTCCTCCCTTTTCCTCGGCTACAGCTCCTTTCTTCAACCTCCAGTGTTCTTCCTCCCCCATTTATCTACTTGCAGATGTACACAGTCATCTCGTGTTAATAAGTCACTTTCTGCTTCGGCCTCCCCCTCCCTCCGTTCTCCTCCCTCCTCTCTCCCTCGGTCTCTCTCTCCTGTTGTGTCAACATCCCACATTCAACCTCCTTCCTCCTCGCTCCTCTTCCCACATCTGCAAGTCTAATACCAAACTCCTTCCTTCTCAGCGTCCCTCCCCTGGTTTCACTACACTCCATTATAGGGTCTGTTCCTTTTTTTATCTCCCCTCCCTCTTCCCCGCCTCCCCCATCTCACTTTCAGGATGACGCATGAATGCATATTCCTGTCTCATTCAAGCAGAGAGTGCACACACATACACACTGTGTTCACTGTCAAGGTGAACAGCTGACGGCGCTGATGTTTTCGAGGTTTTAAGACTCGGAGACGGAAGGAAACGGCGTGGAGGTGGCGTCATGTGATGTGATGTCAGGCCTTGTCCTGTCCGTCAAAATGTTGAAATAATTGACAGTGGTTTAATCACCTGGTCATTACGGTCATCTGGGAGGGAGGCGACGGTCAGCTGCACACGGTTTCACAGCGTTTCCGCCTCGGTCCTCCATCCTTGTCCCCTCGTTTATGTTCATTAATATGAGGAGCCACCGTTTCTCCATGGATAATTCATTGACATGCACCGCAACGCTGCCCGTGTGTGTGTGTCTCTGTGTCTGTGTCTCTACCATGGTGTGTGAACAGATGCAAAAAGCATGACAGGAAAATAACCTTCCATCTCTTCCTCCCTCCATCCCTTGTCTGTACTCATGACGAGACGACTCTGCTCCCCCCCGTCGCTCCCCTTCCGACACTGAACACCCCTCTATTTTTATCATCCCTGCACCTCCCCCACCACAGGCTCCCCCATGTCACACTCCTCCTTCCTCTCCCTCTCTCTCGCTCTCTCTACCTGTCTCTCAAGTCTCCCCGTCTCTCCGTCCTTGGGTGTCTGCAGCCGGCTGTGTATGTGGGCCATTAAAAGCCCACCTCCCCACCACCAATTTTCCCCATCACTGATTTCTCTCGCAGACTCTGCCCCTTCCCCCAGCTGAGTCTCCCACCTCCTCCTCCTGCCCTTCTCCTCCTCCTGTTCCCATGACCACTGGGGCTCAGTTGTCGCAGCATCTTCTGGAAAACAGTCCACGGTCGGAGACCATTCGTGGACGCGGGGTTCGCTGGAAGACATCGGCATACGCGCTCCCCACGTCTGCACACACACAGCGGACACACTCATTGTGTTATTTAAGTGCGCGCACACACACCCACCTCCGCCACAGAATCCACCCAGTCAGCATCCTGGGCTCCGTGTTTATGTAACCTCCCCTCGCTGCTTAGCCTCTTGCAGCTGCCTCCAGTTATGAAAAGATATTGCGGCGCATAATGTGTGGAGCTATTTACTTTTCAAATGGCCTGTCCTAACTGAGCGGTCATTAAGAAACACTGATGAATTCACTTTGGCTGCAGCACGTTGATGATATACAGCGCACGCGACTGAAGTTTCTCCCCTCGGAAGCATCAGAGGAGGAGGAGGAGGAGGAGGAGGAGGAGGAGAGAAAAGAGGCTGCCGCTGAGAAAGTGGGCCACGGGTGTGGAGTCCCCAGTGGATGCGCGCGGTCAGGAGACGAGGGCTGGACCGAGGCACGTGGGATGCAGAGGATGATAATCACTGTTTGCATCCTCTTCATGAAACCAACCAGTTTGGAGGTTGGATGGAGACGGAACATGGAGATCCAGAACCAATAACCGATGTTTATTTAAACCTAGTTTTATATTTAGCTTAATTAGGGCAGAATATGTAAATATATTTAAAGAAAATGTTCTGCTTGCAGTCTTTTTAACAGATTTCACCTTTTCAAGGGTTACCACATTGTCCATCTCCCCCTGTCCTCTGTATCTTCTACTCTGACTCCAACTACCTCCACGTCCTCCTTCACTGCATCCATCAATCTCCTCTTTGTCTCCTACCTGGTAGCTCCATCTCTAGGATCATTCTTCTACCAGTGTCTCCACTGTCCCTCCTCTGAACAAGTCCAAACCATCACAATCTGGCTTCTCTAGCAGCAGTCTGCTACCCAAATCACCTTGAACCACTAGAAGGCGCCATCACCTAGACCAGGATTCAATTTTGTCCAGGAGGTGAACCCAGGAGTTCCACACCAACAACAGAGACATTGAAATAAATAAATAACACGAGCGCTCACATACATTCAACCTTTCATGTCCATTTTAATCACCAGAGGAAATAAAAGTGATGTCCAGAGGGGGGCACTAAAAACCCCACACACTGTACTGCATGCAGACTAATGTCCCATCCCTTCATCTGCCCCCACTCCCCACCCCCTCCTCCCTTCTCTTCATCTTTCCTTCTCTCCTCAATCAATCAGTGACCCATCTATGCTCCCTCCTCCTCCTCCTCTTCCTCCTCCCCCTTCATCCCACTCTATTGATTGAGCCTTTCAATTTCCGGCTGTAATTCAACTATACTGTTGCACTTGAATATGCAGATGAGCTGCCATGGACTGCTGATGCTGTTGTTGTCATGGCGACGGCTCATCAACCGCAGTCACACACTCACCCGCAGACACTCTCGGGCATACAGCTGTTTCCTCTGAGGTTATAGAGGACAGACAAGGTGAAGTGTGTGTGTGTCTGAGAGAGAGAGTGTGTGTGTGTGTGTGTGTGTGTGTGTGTGTGTGTTCATCTGTGTAGTAGAAACAGGCCCGGATTATCATTAGTGTGAGGTATACGGTTAAGGCAGTGATTCCCTGTTATTTTCTGTCCAACCCCCCCTAGTGGTCAGAATTTTTTTCACCCCTGTTTTTCCCCTTACACTTTTATTTTTATCTATACAAACCAATTTATGAGATGCTGCCACCTAGTGACTAAATGGTCATTATCCATCAAGCATCACAGCAGTGGTACACTCCTGTCCAGCATGCCATATTACATGGAAAGCCCCTCTGCCGCCCCCTTCTGGCACTTTTCTCACCCGAGTAATTGGGTTAAGGTTGCGATGCATTATGTCTGTACCTGTGTGCGGAAAAACACATTGGTGTTTTTTTTTTGTGGCATGAAACTGCAACTTACACTGGCGTTGTGTAGGAAAGGGTGAAGATGACCTCATCCACACCCTTGGGTGTGAGTGTATGTGTGAGGGAGAGGCAGAGGGGGAGGAAAAGAGAGAGAGTGAGAGGAATAGAAAGGGAGAGGAGAAATACTTGCTGTGTTCAGTCTTTGAAGCCTCACTCTCTCACATCACTCGCCTGCTGCAAAGATCCCTCAGCCTCCCCGCGTTACCCCCAATTCTCCCCCCTCTCTCTCTTTCTCGCCCCCAGTCTCCCTCTTTCTCACTTTCTCACACACACACACTGCCCTTTAATCACACTGACAGGTGAACTGCAGTGTGATTTTCGCCACCAGGCATGCAAGGAGTGAAAAACGCATGCAGAATTAATATATTCTCCATGTTTGCTTTCTAGGCTTTGCAACCGACTGAACAGCCAGACAGACACACACACACACACACGCACATGCACATGCATGAACATGCACGCACACACACACCCTCTGAGGCCTCCTGCTCCCGCCTCATGTGTTGTTAATGCTCTCTCTCCCCATCTCTCTCTCCCTCTGTGCCACTGTCTGTCCCTGTTTGTAGCTTCAGGGACATTTTTAGGTCACAAGATGTCACACCAGTGCGTGTCTGTGTGTGTTTTCATGTTTTTGTAATCTACTGAGGACCTCGACTGGCATTACCATTCATTTCCTTTTAATGTTCTTCTTCTTCTTTTCCTTTTGGCTTGTCCCTTTTCTCAGGGGTTGCCACAGCAAGTCAACAATTTCCATCTCACCTTGTCCTCTGTATCCTCAACTCCAACTACCTCCATGTCCTCTTTCACTGCATCTCCTCTTTGTCTCCTACCTGGTAGCTCCATCTCTAGGATCATTCCTCTACCAGTGTATCCACTGACCCTCCTCTGAACATGTCCAAACCACCTTAATCTGGCTTCTCTAGCTTTTTCTCCATTTAATTTCCTTTTAAACATCTTTCCTAAATTGCTACGATAGTCTACACCTGGTCCGACTCGATTTCTAAAGCCCGGGGATCTTTCCTCAGCGTCTGAAGGCCCTTTAAATCACCCCTGTGTTCATTTCCATAATACTTTAGCTGTGATGCGTTCGCGGGGCATCTGCCATCTGAGTCCTCTCCAATGACCCGCTGCAATTTTGCTGCGAATTGAACATTTGAGGCAACAATCAGAGCCGGGATAATGACTAATGCTGCCAGTGCATCAACACTTTCCACAGACAGTTGCGGCGGATTGTCGTATATTTCTGCGTCTGATGTTCATAATCCTCTTTTTTTATTACAGCGCCACAAGTGATGCTCTACTCGGTATCCGCTCGCCGTCTCCCTCCCTCTCCGTCTCTCTCCGTCTCCCTCTCCGTCTCACACATACACAATGACAGTGACAGCTGACTCATGTCTGCACAGTCTGACTTGTTAGAACATAATTTTATTCTCTCACACAAACATGATGTCATTGTGTAATAGAAGCCAAAAGGAGGAAAAACAGATTCAGGTCTTATTTCAAGGCTGCTGGGAAGAAGACACTTCCCTGATTGTGGAATATGAACAGCGTCAGACTCAGACGTTTCGTTATCATTGTTGAATCAATGTATTTATTTATATTCATCAATTCATCATCAATATATGCAAACCCACTTAGTAGCTTTGGATAAAAACATCTGCCAAATGTACTGTAATGTAATGTAAACGCAGTATACTGTATACTGTATTCTTAGGGCATTCCACTGGGGATAAACACCTGTATATAACAGTCACTAGATGGCAGCATATCAGCTTATTAAATTAATCTTTTACTGATAACTTGGTTAGTACATGTAAATAAGAAAATGTTACCAAGGATACATCAGTATGGGTTGATATCGGCATATAGTACGTCAGCTAACGTTAATATAGGACATAGCTTGTCACTATGCTAAGTTTGTCACTATGCAGCGCAGGCCAACGCAATGCATGGTTTTTGCGAAAAATTATCTGAGCGCTAAAAATTGTTTTGGAAATAAACATCTGCATATAAAAGGGTTGGTCACTAGATGGCAGCATAGCAGCTTATTAAATTAATCTTTTACTGATAACTTGGTTAGTACATGTAAATAAATAAATGTTACCAAGGATACATCAGTATGGGTTGATATCGGCATATAGTACATCGGCTAATGTTAATATCGGACATGGCTATAAAAAACCTAACCTGTTATAACTCTGCTGTGGTTCTCAGACTCGGCGTGAGGGGGAGAAGACGAGGGGTCCTAAGGGCCTTTAAATTTCTCAACGTGGTGATAATAATGGAATCAAGGCAGTTGTTTAAAATCATTGCAAAGCTCTCTGCCTCCCTCGGCAGATGAATTATTAATGCAACTCGGAAAGGCAAGGGCAATCGTCTGAACAATAATAAGTTATTTGATGATGTGGATGGTGTTAAGCATTCCGCTGGCAACCAGGCCGCGTTCCTTTCATAAACAATGACACTTCAATTTGGCCATGAATCAGGAAGGAAATATTCCCTCTCCCTCCCAAAAGACGAAAAAAAAAACCTGACAAACGTCTTCGGGGAGGTTTTGTTTGAAGTCGATTCTAAAGAAAGTGGAGAACCTCACGGACATGCGTGAACGAGCGAAGGTGTGTGTGTGTG
>JAFBJS010054642.1:88661-104085 GCA_016785265.1 Paraplagusia blochii | reverse complement strand
ATTAAAAGAAAAAAAAACGCTGTTTTTTGGTGTTTGACATTTCCTCTTGACAAACCTCTAAATATTTTTAAATAAATAGATCACGTTTTTTTCTTACCCTAAAACAGGGGTCTCAAACCTGCGGCTCGTGGGCCATTTGCGGCCCGTGGAATTTTTTTTGCGGCCCTCACCTTGATGTGAAAGTTGAATTTATAATAATATTTCATAGATTTGTTCTCCACATTTTATGGTAAATCCTATAGTTCTCAAAACCCAGAAATCCACAGCCTCCTTCTGGTTCAGTGTTGTATTACACAGAATCTATGAAAAAGATTTTTTTTTCTTTTGTATTGAACACTGATTGCTGACACGGCCCTTCAGTGAAATGATAGTGTGGGTTGAGGCCCCTCAACTTATTTGAGCTTGAGACACCTGTCTTTAAATGTGTCCAACTCAAGGCCCGGGGGCCAAACGTGGTCCATTCAGTTATTTTGTTTTATGGGCTTTGGATAACAGCAGCTGCTAGATGCAATGTAACACATAAATTATCACATATATCTATATATAGACATATAAATGTAAAGATGTTATATCTACATATGGACAGGTGGACAGATAGACAGGTTGGTAGGTAGAGAGACAGATAGGTAGATAAGTAGACGGATTGATTAATTGATCAACTGATAAATAGATAAGTCACAGACATATAGGAAGACAGGTAGGTAGATTGATAGACAGAGAGGAAGACAGATATGAAGAGGGATTGATTCATACATATAAAGTCTATCAACTGGCCCCCCGAGGGGACGTACGTTGATGATGTGGCCCCCGCCCCCTGGAAAAAAAATGACTGTGCTCTAATCAATTCCCAGATTTCTATTCTTTATCCCCTCTACCTTCACCTTCGCTCTGATCCAAACAAAAATAAATATTCCTTTTCCACCGTCTTCAGTTTAATATTCTCCTTTTTCCCGCCGCTTCCCCCAGTGGTCGCTGCTGCAGATCGTCTGCCAACATCTCACTCCGTCCACTGCCTCCTCCACTGATCATCAATCATCTTCCGTTCACTCTGGACTTAATGCGTACTCTTCTCTTTTTTTTTGTCTGTCCATCATCTCCGTCCCAAACATCGTGGTATCTCTGCTCAGCACACGTCCAAACCTTCCCAGCTCTCTAACACCTGCTGGACCTCAGCTGCTGCTCTGATGGTCTCACTCCCTTCCTGACATAAATGCCCATGTTTACTGCACCTTGGAATCACACTCGTCTTTTATTTATGTCAAATGATTTTGATTTTTATTATTAATGCACCAAGATACGTCAGGAGAAGATTCTCTGGTAATGTTTTCGGCTTGTGATCTTCACCTGTCCATAAAACAGTTCACTCCTGGGGTTTAAACCCAAGATCTTGAAGTATTTTTGCCGTATTTTTTCCATTAGTATTCATCAGTAGTAAACAATGCTAATGAAGTTTTTATATTAAGACATAAACATCGGTAATCAAGTCCTCGTTGAAGCCACAGAAATGCGTCACCACAGAGCGCATTGTTCTGTCATGGTGCGTTCATTGATGCCTGTTTTTCTCACGCTCATGTGAGAAGACAGAAGGTGTGACACAAATGCACCGTCACCTGCCTGCCTCCACCAAAAGAGGCCTGCAGTGCTGACGGCGGTTTTATTGCAGTGAAGTGTGGCCGCTGATACCTTATCACCGAAACGGCCCGTAATGTGCGGCCATAAAAACAGGAAGCGTTACACATCACCTCGCGCCTTCGTCCGGTGCCGCCGACTGATTTCCAGGCCCATGCAAATTCTACTGCGACTGACGAGCAACTGGACCGAATCAGCACAAATCAATGCAATTTCACTTGGTTTCACGGCAGCAAAGCAATTTGAAGTGAATCAGCTCTGATTTATCACAATGGACTGAATTGGGATTTGTTGAGGGAGGAAAAAAATATGAGATGAATGAGAAATTGAAAAATCAATGTGAGAGGTTCCAGTCCACTGTGGTGAAGAGTGGCTCAAAGGTTGCTCTACAAGAAACAAAAATACCACGCAAGTGTCTCTGTGTCCAGTTCATCTGGACTTGTCCCTCTCCTTGTCCATCTAGTCTCATTTTTACCCATCTGTCGGCAGTACAGGGGGTGGAGGAGCTTTTTTTTTCTAATTATATTTATGCCGTGTGAGACAGAAAGACAATAATCGAAGTGAGGACAGGGGAGAACCGGTATGAGGCAGAACAGAGATCACAGAGGAGATGAGTCCCGTGTGCTGCAAACGGACGGACAGATGCGCTGATAAGGGCTGCCGACTCCCCGGCACACTTGCTGCATGTTCAATCTCTTTCCTCCTGTCGCCTGCCCCACCTCCCCCATCCTCCTGCCATCCCCCCCGGCGGCCCTCCCCAGCGTCCCCCGCCGCCCCCCCCTTCGTCTCTCTCATCTCTCGTCTTTTCATTTTAGGACTAATGCTGCTGCAGACTTCAGACGTCAGTTCAGTGTGGTTAGTCAGAGTAGCTGACAGCTCGCTCCTTTGCTCTCTCTCTCTCTCTCTCTCACACACACACACACACACACACACACACACACACACACACACACACTCACACACACACAAACACTGAGGGAGAATGACAGTCAAGGCCTTCTGCTGTCATTCAACAGCTGATACAGTATGGAAAACATGAAAAAGAGAGACTGGCTAAGCATTTTAGAAACCGTTCTCCTCAAATCTCTCTCTCTGCCAGAACACTTCCTTAACGCTGCTGTAATCCCATTTTTTAATCCCATAATGGATCCACATGGTCGTCAGAGTTGATGGCCGGCCTGTGGGCTCTATATGTTTGTCCAGTGGGTTTCCTATGATGAAGACAGCGTCCACGTTGTCCCAAAACAGGAAACATCAGCATAAAGAGTAGTCTGTGTAGGACGCTCTTGGATCTATCTGTGTGTGTGTGATGGTTTGTGGTAAACTGGGGACCTGTCACGCACAACCATGTCTGGCTTCAGCTTGTAGCAGCAGTCATTGAACCAAAACGGCCTAAATAAACAAGGAAAGAGTGAAAGTTTTATTTTTTTCTGCTGCCCTCGTGTGGCCAATTTCATAAATGCCGTTTATCTTCTAACTAAAAAACAGAAATGTTATGTAAACTGAATGGTGCGAATGACAAGTGAAGACAAAATGTATATTTCGAAGAATAATACCAGGCTTCGACCTTAGGGTGGCAGCAGACGTACAAGACGCAAAGATTCTGATTTTGACTGACCAGGATGGACAGGATTAGAAGGCAGCAGATCAAAGGGAGAGCCTGGGTGGAGAGCGGTCGTGGAAAAGCACGGATGAGATCATGTGGACGTGTGCTGGGCAGAGATAGTGTGGTCCACAGGAGATGGAACTGGCGGGCAGACGGAAATGAGAAAGACGGCGGAGAAGATTCATGGACGTAGGGAGGAAGGTGGGAGGTGGAGGAAGCAAACGTGGGGCGAGACGTAGGGAGGCGCTGTGGAGGAGCTCCAAGTGGCAGAAAGAGGGGAAAAAAAAGCAATAAAGAGTCTGAATTGTTGACCTTCACCTGCAAGAAAGAGACGGACGTGGCATCAGAGAGAAAAAAAAACTGTAAATTAGGGCAAAGTTAAAAGTCGAGAAAAAGGGAAATATTTAGTGTGAGATTCAAAGTGAGGCAGAACGACTTGAAACAGAGGATTAGAGGCTTAGTTAGCCTGCATAAAATCCCTTTTTCCTCTCGTGCCCTACAAAGGAAAGAAGGCAATTGGCCACATTATACAACAAGAGGAGGAGAGAAGTGCGGGACGTTGCCGAATATGGGGGAGTACGACAACCACAGAAAAAAAAAAAAAAATGCTGAATCCATCTCTGTTTTGTTTTCGTCTTTACGTTCGTCCCCCGTGTCTCTCAGCATGACTGCCGAGCCACCTGTGACATCACATCTATCAATACAGGAAACTGCGTTTTTTTTTTTCTCCCCTTATTTTTCTGTTTGGGTCGAGAGGAGGAGGAGACGGCGGGGGAGGAGGGGTGACTTTGGCCTTGAAACCTACTATTGTCTTGCCTCCAGGACACGCAACCAACCAGGAAGCTCAGTCAGGGTGAGAGACAGCATGAGGGGGGAAAGAGAAGGAAAGAATGGGAGAGAGAGAGAGAGACAGAGGGAGACAGAGACGGTTGCCATGGTTACCGCCCAAGAGATGCAGGCCCACTTGTTTATCTGTTGGCCGAGGAGCGTGCACGGTGGGCCCTCACGCTGAGCCCATGCGTGGGTGTGTGTCCCGCACACACACACAAACACACACCTGTCTAAATAAGCACGGCTTACCTGCTCGGTATTATTGAACCGGGAGAAGCGGAGTGATTGAAGCTGACTGGTCTGCTGGGAGCAGAGAACCACCTGAAGGAGGGAGAGGACGAGGAGGAGGAGGAGGAGTAGGAGGAGGAGGGGGAGAAGAGAGGAAGAGAAGTGGGGAAGGGAGACAAAGCAACGATGGATGGAATGATGGATGTGTTGGCCGACAGTCAGAGGTGAGGGCGAGGAAACAAGACGGGAATAAGAAAAAGTTTAACGGGAAACGAGATGGGAGGAGAAATTAAAGGAACGGCCAATAATAAACTGAATACAAAATCAGTCAAAACACTGATTGGACGAACTAAAATAGATATTTCCCCTTCTCCAGATTAAATGCAGGGGTGGTGCTAGGGTTTCTTGGGGTATCACTGAGGCCCCCACCCTATCAGTGGCTGTAGCCAAAAAAAAACTTTTGACCGGGGCCCCCTAGTGGCAGGAGCCCCAGGCAACTGCCTGTTCGTCTTTGAGTGTGGCCCCTGGTTAAATGTTGATTTTTGGTAACATTGAACATTGAACTGTCGCTTAATATTATCAACACATGAAAAATAAACCAGGCCCCCTAGTGGCCAGAGCCTTAAACAAACGCATGCCTCGCTTGTCTTCAAGTGTCGACCCTGATTAAATGTTGATTTTTGGGAATATTGAACAATGACCAGACGCTTAATATTATCAACACATGCGAAATAAAACACACATCAGTGTTTTTTTGCCTTTATCTGAAGCCTTTCCAGATACTTTTAATGTTTTGGTGTTTATTTACAGACCTACTACAAGAAAACCCAAAATGCCGTTGCTATAACACAGACCATGCATCACTAATACTACAAATCTTGCCAGTATATAAGGTCTTTATACTGGTGGGACAAACTCTAGAACATATTTGGTGTGATCTTAGGGGCCAAATATAATTACAATGTGGGCCAGATTTTGCCCCTGGGCCTGAGTTTGACACCTGTGCCTTGGTCCCCTGAAGTATGTCTTGAATATCTATGCAATGCCCTTAAAAATATTGAAGCAAGTTCAATGTTGTAAAATATTGAACCTGTCCTATAAATTGTTTGACTTTTATGTAATTTATAGCTTGTCATAACCACAGTTTAGTTCTTTTCTCTGTCTGGCAGGACTAAGTATCAATGGGAATTCATTTTTTTTGGCTACAGCTGGGTGCATTTAAATTTTATCTTTAAATGTCCATTAATATACAAGACAAAAGACCAAAAAAGAGGAAAGGGCCGCAGATATAAAATCTAGGACAGGCACTGGGATAAAACAGAAGCTTCTGGATTCAAGACGTAACTCCTGATTATGCAAATACACATCTTCTGTTGACAAACACATCAGCCTTGTTGTCTAGGCGACGTGGGCCGATGAACAGAACAGATGTTCACTAGGAATCCAGCAGAAACAGAGGAGAAGTCACAACTGCAGAAACAGAAATCAAACACCCTTCAGCGGCGGAGACCGGAGGGGGGTCGATGGGGAGGCTGGACAGACGACCGACCGACCGAGAGAAAAAGGGGGAGAGAGGGAGAGCAAATGTGACGTGACGACTCGTAACGTGACGAGATCCGATGTGACGAGTGCACGCCGAGGTGTTCTGCCATGTTAGCAAGAACGAAGCCGCGGTCCTGGAGAGCAGACACTGCAGGCGGTGTAGTGTGTCAGATGTCACAGACGCAGATGTGTGTGTGAGGACAGAACACAAGGGACACACACACGCAGATATACATACATACATCATGCTGTTCTCATGGGCTTTGTGTAGCACCGCTGCCATCTTCTGGTTTATGTGATGAGACGAGAAACACGCATAATGGTGTTGAGGTCGCCCATTACCGGAGACTCAGAGGCTCAGAGGTTTCCAGCGCAGGTGAAGGTTTTATCTATAAACGGAATGCAAGAGTGTGTGTGTGTGTGTCCTGTTTTTTTTTATGTCAGGGGTGTACGGCACCGTCGCACTCCCTAAAATAACAAGCTAGCCCAGTCCCTCAGGACATCAGACAGATATCCTGCAAGCTGCCCGATGCTGGGCCGCCCCAGTTCACTGCTCAATCCATCTCTCCCCCGTCTCCCTCTGTCTCTCTCTCTCCCCGTCTCTCTGTCTTTTCATCTTCATGTCTCCCTCTCTCGCTCACTCTACATGACTCACACACAGAGTCAGTCGTGGGCTAATGAGCAGCCTTTCTCCTCCTGATCTTTCCTCTCCTTCTTCCCCGTGTGAAGTATCGGTCATCTTGGGTGTCACACGCCGTCGCGTCCAGGCGGACGGCAGACACGTAGCCCGGGTTGAAATAATGAAACCGTACACACCCAAAGCCACAACGACTCGTTCCAGACAAAGGACTAACAAGGCAGGCCCGCTTCCAGCTAAGCTTAATGAGCTCTCCGCTGCTTTACTGGTCTTGAAAAGGCAGCGGTCAGCAGCCTGAAGCCCATCCATCCGACGAGCTCTAATTTTTATCAGCCTCTCCACTTCAGAGTCATTGGCTCTTTTTCACTCAGAGTGCCAGGGAGGATGGGAAAGAATAGGTCTCATTCATTCAATTAATGGCTCTGGCTTGGTATGAAATACGGCCGGAGAAGAGACGGCGCTGAAAGTGGAGAGAGGTGACGGGATGGCATCAGGAAAATGGTTTCAAGGACTTAGAGCATCGTCTGCTTCATCTTGACAATGATTGTAAACAAATGTTGAACGTAACGGCGAGAACTTCTCACGAATACAGAGAAAAGGCTGAAGAGAAACCTTATTAAACTTGGAAGGAAAACCATATCTGTGAGCACACATCTACATGAATTCTTCATACGCTCATCTTTCCTGACCTTTGTCTCTCCAATCCAGGAATACTGGCGCGATGTGTGAGAGCGCCGAGCAGATGTGTGTGTGTGTGTGTGTGTGAGGAGGTGTCAGGCTGGTCTGCAGGCTGCTGGGCTTTATGAAAATTAGAATGAACACCGCTGAGAAGCAGGTGATGGAGACGCCATGGGGGAGGAGATGGAATAGGAGAAAACAAGGAAGGAAGAAAAAGAGGAGAACGCTGCAATGGTCTGGGATAATGAGGACTCTGATGAGAAGGACAGAGCCCCAAATAGCGACGTCTGGGAAATGGCAAGAGTGAAAAACAAGAGAGAGAGAGAGAGACAGAGCAAGGGGAAATCTGCAAGACGAGGCAGTAAAAGGGACTTCATGAATGGGAAGGTAAATGGGAATCAGCTGAGTGAGTGAGGAAATAAATAAATTATGTGAAAGAGGAGGTGGAAGGAGGATAAAAGGACGCAAAATAAGATTTATCCCACGCCAGGACGAGGGGAAGATGTGAGTATGTAAAGTAGAGAGAAGCAGGGATTGCCACAAAATGTTTCTTTAGTAAAACTAATGGACCAGGGGAGGGAATGGGTGGGAAGAAATGAGAGGAGGAGGAGGTTGGAGGTTGGTCACAAGACATAGGGGGCACCACTACAGACAGAGCAACTCGAGCAATTTTCAGACCATAAGGCACTTTAAGCAACATGAAATAGATCAAGTTGAACTTCATAATAACGCTCAACACTTTTCAGTTGTAACAGATAAAATACATCAATGATTCTCACTCTTTCAGTTCAATCCTCTTCCACAAAAGTTTCAGAATCAACCACGATCGGTTCCTCGTCACTGTTACTGAGCTGTTCATTATTGATTCTGGTTGGAAATGCTGCATTTTGTGATTTGTTCTTAAACACACCATAACACTACTGTGAAGCCCAGTATGTATCCGACTAGTAGCTGCGATGCTGTAAAAGACAGGTGTCCAACTCAATTTCGCAGTGGACCACAATTGAAAAATGCTGTGAAATCACAGGCCAGACTGAATATGTATTGCTCCCTCTAGTGGCCAGAGCCCCAAGCTACTGCCTGGATTGCCTGTCTTCAAGTGTCGGCCCTGAATGAATGTTAATTTTTCAGAAAGATTGAGATGTTTAATATTATAAACACGTGAGAAATTAAATCAGAATTTAAACACAAATTAGTGGTATTTGCTTTTATCTGTAGCCTTTTCAGATCCTTTTTTACAGGATTTGTAATTTTGTACTAAAAGTACAAATCCTGCCACTACGTGAGGCCTATATACTGGTGGGTCAACTCTGGTACATATTTGATATGATTTTGCGGGCCAAATATAATTAAACCGCGTTCCAGATTTGGCCCCCGGGCCTGAGTTTGACACCTGTGCTCTAAAAGAAGGCTTTCAGGCTTAAGAAAGTTCCGCTTAAACATTTTAACATATTTTTTAACCTCGTTCCAGGTTAGTAAACTCAACCAGACTCCATACATAAGAAGAATCACATTATATCACTGATTTATGAAAATTGATAGGTTTTTAATTGCGTCTTATTGTCCAGAAAATAGGGCGAAGGAAAAAAGCGCAAGGTGAGGGAAACCTCCGGCACGGACGGTGGGGAGGTGCAGAAGGGCAGGAGGTAAAGGAGGAGGCGATGGGTGGACACAGAAGAAGGAGTGACAGTGATGAGGGCAGAAGGAGGAGGTGAAGGAGTATGAGGAGGAGGAGGAGGAGGAGGAGGAGGGTGATGCTGGCAGTGACAGGACACAAGTGCAGCCGTGGAGAGTGTGGACTGCAGCTCAACTTGGCATGGACTCTATCACTCACTCTCAGGCCTGGGCACAGGGCCCTCCGTCCACACACACAAACACACACTCTCACACACACACACACTCCAGCAGATCAAACACAAGGACACGTTCACTCCTCCTTTTTGTTTTTGCACACATACACAGAGCAGACAGTGAAAAAGAGAAAAAACTGCGAGCGCAGACATAAGCTGATGCACGAACACACTCGATTAGCCTAAGCTCTCCACGCGTGCACACACACACACGGGGGGGAGACAAAGATGGATGGATGTGCGTGTGCATGAAGGTGTGTGCATGTGTGTGTGTCTAATTGTGCCAGCGCTGCCAGAGCAGGATGAGGGATGGAGTCTCAGAGCTGCTGCTGTGCTAATAGTCGCTGACTGGAGGTGACAGACTCTCTACCCCTCTCTCTCTCTCTCTCTCTTTCTCTCTCTCTTTGCGTTCCCTCCATCTCCCTTATCTTCTCTCCCATCCAATCAGCAGCCGGCACATCTGTCCTTCCCCCCTTACCCACCTCCTCATCCCAGTTTGATTTCCCCTTCTTCCTTTGTTCCTCTCATCTTCCTTTACCTCCTACAATCCTTCGTTGCCCTTTTACCCTCGTCACCCCCATCAGTCCTCCCCCCACTCACACTTTCATCTCCACTTTGTCCCCCCTGCACCACCACCACCACCCCTCAGTTCCACCGCACAGAATTCCCTGCCACCTGCCTTCACCTGCCAAACGCGGGCGACGCCGCATGCATGAGCGATTGCGTACGTGTGCAAACACTGATGCAAACACATACATGATCTAGTGTGAGTGTGTGTGTGTGAGTGTGTGTGCGCACTGTGGAGAAATTATTCCTGGCATGCTGCAGTATCCCACGTTGGAAACGAAAGATCAAAGTCTTCAGGAAAAACAAACACACACACACACACACACACACACGGTCGACTCCAATCTCCTGCCATCTTCTCACATCCTGCAGCAGCCTCACGCCTGGACTTTGTCCACGGGGAGACGAGGAATGAAAGACAGAAAGACAGAGATGTATGGCTCTGCTGCTTCCTCTCTGCACCAGGTTAGAGGACACCAGCAATTAGCCGGCCCAGGATATGACCCTGTCTGTGCTGGTCTGTGTTACCAGGGACAGATGCATGCAGTTCATCTGAGCTGGCCTGGTGTGATGAGCCGGAGGGGAGAGTTAGGGGGGAGGCTGTTGGTAAACACGGAGGCAGCCGAGTGTCTGTTTGTGTTTGCCCGTTTCAAATTGCCGTGAAAGTACATGTGGGTCGCATGAAAATCTCATTTGTGTGTGTGTTTGTACCTGTATATGTGCAATGTGAGGACCGCAGAAGGTGCGAAGATGCATTCCCTGTCTTTGCCTGAAGGCCAGAAAAAAAAATATGTGGTGCATTTCTGGTAACAAAGACAATTTTTTTCCATATTTTATACCCAAATTAAACATGAATAACAAATCTGTTGTTACAGACGTCTCCGATGTCTCGCTCCGATGTCTCCGAAATAAACAATCGTAAGTTCATAAAAAAAAGGAACGAGTTCCGTTAAGCTTAAGGCAAAAATAATTGTCGCAAGAAAACCTGTACTTTTTTTATGGCAAGACAATTTATGCCATACTGATTTCTTCGGTGCAGTAATACGATTGTGCGTCAAGCGGCTACACAGCTCTAAGCGTAATCACGCTAAAGCAATCATGCTTCCATTGTGCTAATGAATTACTAGGGTTGGGTAACACTGACCTGTCTCATGACGGACTAAACCCAACTCACGTTCGAAGATTTTAACGCTTCACAAATTCTGCTTCAGTTGCCAGTGGTGGCCTAGTGGTTAAGGAAGCAGACTTGGGTTCGCAAAGTTTTGGGTTCGAATCCACCAATTGCCAGGTTGCCACTGCTCTGAGTGTGGCACCGTTCCGACTAACATAACGTCTTGCGGGCTCACCACCCACAGAAAGGCTCACAATATGGTGATTTGTGCAACGCTAGACAAGCAGAATTCTCCCAAAAGTCTGAAATTTAAATAAAGAATCAAGGCCAACTAACATTGCTTACACAAAAGTATTGATGGGAAATTCTAATGAAAACTTTACAGTCCGCAGTTTGGAAGTAGTTCTTGACCTTTATTGGCAAACTGGCCTAAATTGTGAGCATGTTTAATGCATGCGCGGCACTGTACGAGGTGAACAGCGGAGGTCGTGCTGGTGCGTCGCATGACGACGGGGACCCTTTTCTGAGGCAATCATCCATCCCTCACAGCAACAACAGCAGTCACTGCTGATCCGAGCTGCTGCTGCTGCTGCTGCTGGGGTGGATGGACAATTTGTCCCAGATCCTGCCATTCTCTCTGCCTCACCTTCATCACTTGTTTGGTCAGCGTGGAATTTAATCTTTCATCCGTTACCTGTTCTCCTGATCTTTCTCCACTGTTTCGCCCCCTTCGCCTGATATCTCTCATTATCGGGGTCTTTGCGGGAGCTCGGAGACACGACATCAAAAGTGAACGCGATGGGGCCAAAAAGTGAACGCGGTAGACAGAACAAAGCGAGGGTGGAAACGTGGTCACACTTTGCGTCTGAAACTGCTCCTTCCAATTCTTTTCATCAGCCACCTGCCCGCATAGCTGAGCCTTTCTTCCTGCACATGAATCACCTTTCTCTTTAGCTCATATGTATGCAAATAAGGCATCCTATGCAAATGAGACAGGTAGAAAGTGGTGGAGGAGCGGAGGAATGGAAACTGGCTCAGAGAAGGAGGGGTGAGGAACAAACGAGAGGCAGCGGGAGAGTTTAAGTCGGGGGCAATGGCGGAAAACAACAGTAAACAGGAAGTGACTGCGCTTCAACCCACCTAGCTTCTGAACAGTGTTGTGAGAGATGAAATGTTTTACAGACAAATACAGCAGAAAATTGACTTTTTCATGTATTTTAAAGTTTTTTGTTAATATGGACAAGTTGTTGGATTTAAATGGTTAAATGTCTCTTATTATTTTTCCGCACTGGTTGAGTTGTGGAAGATAAATACCTTTTAATAAAAGTAAATTTTCGATGTTCTGAAATATTTTCCTACCCATAAAATCTTCCTACCCAAATAAACTGTGCATGGGCACAACAAGGATTTCTCAAGTGCACACAGCCTATAACTTCCTGCTACCTGCAACCAGTATAAAAAGTTAGGATTAGAGTTAGCATTATGGATCAAGTGGAAGTAACAGCCAGATGAGGCCAAAAGGAAACATTATTTCCCTGCGGCCCGGCACCAATTCACCCACGGACCGGTATCAGTCCCCGGCCCAGTGGTTGGGAACCACAGCTTTAACACACTGGTTCCATTTGTATCAAGAAGATTTTCTCATGGACAGGTATGAGAGCCCCTAGTGGCCAGCAGGTGTAAATAAAAGACAGGACATAGTACTTTGACTGTTTCAGCCTCATCACATCCTGGACATTAGACAACAGCTATTAATGGCTCCACCCCATCACCACATGGATTCACTGTCTCTAGATTTGACTAAAAAAGGGACAAACATCCTTCCAAAGGACTTTCTCCCCTACAGGAAATCTTTCCCATCACATCTGCCACGATGGAGCAATCTGTTTATCTGTGTTGATGACTAACTGACTGAACAGACAGTCTTCTGAGGACTTTTCTCATCATCCGTCTCCACTGTCTTAACATTGAGATTATGATGACTAATTGGTGTTAAAAGGCTTTAAATAGCCAGACTTCTATTTACAGGAGTGCCTTAGGTGTGCAGACTCCTCAGTGGATATGTTCAAGGAAGACAATGTTGTGTTGCCAAGGAAACAAAGATGGCTTGGCACTAATTGGCTGTGGTTTGGTTGCTAGGTGCTGGGTGGAGCAGATAAGCTTCAGATGTTCTGGAGGATGACTGTGGTTGATGACGGTTGAGGTTTATCTATAAACAAATGTGACTACCTGTCTCACGGCCAAAAGAGGAGACCAAGACTGTGACCAAGACCAAGAGGGTGTGTGTGTGTGTGTGTCTGTGTGTGTGTCTAAGTCTCTGACGTGCAGTGGTTGGAGAAAGCCTTCTGCTGAGGGACCTGTGGAGGCACCAGCATCATTTGATTTTCACGCGTCACTGGCAGCTGTGTGTGCCCTGTGTGTTTGCTCGTGCAAACATGCAAACAAACGCAAACGCGTCGAAATTTGGGAAAAATTAGCTCGAAGCAGAAGTGAGAAGTGATGGCACAGCTTTGGCATCAGCTTAAAAGGGCCAATCTGTCGTTTTTTCAAAGAGCTACGTGTCTGGTTCAAGGTCATCCAGCACCGTCGTCAGGACAACAGGAAAAGTTGAGATTTTTTTTGGCACAACTACTCACAAAATGTTGTTTCAAATACTGTGCAACATTAACTGAATAAATGTCAATCCACCAGATATTGTGTTGTATTAAGAGTATGCAGAAGAACTTTAGAAACTGAACCAGCTGCTTTACTGGCCATTCAATTCCAGAGCATAAACGGGAAATTCTACAATCTTCCAGTAAATACTCAACAGCCTAGGCCTTCCAAATCGCATCACGTGCTTGGACACAGCCAATGGTAGCGAGGAAGCAGCAGGAAGTACAATGTTTGGCCATTAAACGCAGACAAGGAACTATAGTAAAAAAAAAGCACGACAGGTAATGAATATTGTTAAGTCCAATGCAACCAGCAGGTAACTAATTCATGTTGCAGTGTATTTGCTATGATATTTTCAGTTTTTTTATTGAACTGAAAGCTGTCTGCAGTCTTGAGGTGACGTTTACTTCAATTTTCTGTTTAATATTTGGTATTGGCAGCACCTAAGAGTTCATAGTTTACCAAACACGGAGCAACTTCACCTTGGATGAAACAAAAACCAGTCCTGGTTCACTCTCTCTTTCTCTGTGTCCAGCTCAGTCAGTTATGGGCACAACATTGTGCCAGCGCCACTCCCAGAACACCTGATTTGTCTCTAGCCAGGCATTACAGGCAGTATTACACACACACACACACACACACACACACACACACACACACACTCACACACACACCAATGCGTACTGGAACATGCTTCACCAGCCTTGCATGACGGGCATATCCTTGATTGTACCTCAGTAATCCCCACACCACCAGCTGTGTGTAACATGCGCTGTGACGACACCCTTCAGTGTAGCACAAAGTCTTTCATCAGTGACAGACTGGATGGAATCAATCAAGTTCAAGATCAGACATCCGCAAACTGAGGCCCAGGGGCCAGATGCAGCTCATCTTGCCATGGAATTTGGCCCGCCAAATTATGTTATTAATCATTGTATCATTATCATCATTGTAATTCTGCCGTATTTGCCCATTAAATGGCATAAAAAGGTTTAAACCATTGTAGCATTTTAGCGTTTAGCTTACTAGCTTAGAGTTAACACTGAAGTTTTAGTTCTTTTGCACTTTAAGTATTGTACTAAAAAGTAACTCAAGGTGGTTTTCATCACATGAGGCAGTGATCCCCAAACAATGGGCTGGGGACTGGTACAAGTCCGTGGGTGAACTGGTGCCGGGCCTCAGAGAAATAATGTTTCCTTTTGGCCCAATGTGGCTCTTACTTACACCTGATCCATACCCATATCAACAAAAGTGCAACCTCTCAATAATGTAAGAAATATTTTCTCAGTGAAGACAACAACAATAAACTCAAAATTACGCAGGGTCATTGATACCTATTATACTGGTAGGAGAAAATTATAGGCTGTGTGTACTTGAGAAATCCTTGTTGTGCACATTTACAGTTATTCGGGAAGCAAGATTTTATAGGTAGGAAAATATTTCAAAGCACCAGAAATGTAATGTTATTAAGGGGTATTTATCTGCCACAACATAATGACCGCTGCGTGAAAAAAGTACGAAACATTTAACCGGTCCGTGGCGCAAAAAAGGTTGTAGAACGCTGATGTTCCCATGGCCGGTGTTAGCAACAAAGTATTTGCAGTAGCCAGGACATAACAGTTCCATTTAAGGTACTAGTAAATTCCCTTCACCCCAGGTGGCAACGCATTTATCAATGGATATACTTGGGTTCAATGTCAGACCTTTGACAAACCAATCATTAAAACACATGATGCAAAAAACGCAGCGTGCTGGAGCAAGTCTTCAAGTACACAGAAGGAGTTCCTCTCATTTTTATTACATTTCTTAATTACGAAGAAGCTAATATAGCTGAGTGAATTCCATCTGTACAAAAGGCTAGAGCTGTTCAGCAGCCTGTAGTCACTGTTGTCTGGTATTTCCTCTGAATAACACAGGGAACATTTTCCAACATAGCAGCGGACACCATTGCTTTGAGCCCATATATGGTCGTGTCCATCAGGGAAAGATATTATACAGTGTTGGGCAGTAATTCCAATCCACTGTGACTTAGCGCATTAGTATTAAGTATTAGCGATACGCATCAGGTGTACCTTGTAATACCATACTAT